>VXBX01009198.1:105568-224656 GCA_013400415.1 Scytalopus superciliaris
GGGGGGAAGGGGCGGTGGAAAGAGAGTGAAAAATTATCTGAATTTAAGAAATGGGTGCTGTCAGCCTTTTAAAAATCTCTGCTTTTCCTCTGTCCCTTAGTGCAGGTCCAGTCATCTTTGTGGGCATCCTTTTGGGAAAGCACTGCCCGAAAGAGTGCCTGCCCTGCAGCCCAGAGGTGTAATGGCAGTAGTGCAGTCCAGCCCTGCTCAGACCTCAGGGTGCCTCAGGGAGTCTTTTATGATTTGGCTGATGCTTCACATTTCTCTGTACAAAGGCACATCACCATTGCATATATAGAGTGGGGTTTGCTGCCCAGAGGCCCCTGGGAAAAACTTTATCACTTCTCTCAGTTATCTTTTTATAAACCACAAGAGAACTAGACTATGCACTCAAGACTTAAAAGTTCCAATGTGTGAAATATTTGAATACAGGGGGTTTTTCTGTCCCCCACCTTTTCTTTTCTTTTTCTTTTTTTTCTTTTTTTGAGGAACTCTTGCTGCTCATTTTACAGTTCCATGCTGCACCTGTAAGCAAAACTCCTTCCCTTTTTAATTTTCAGAGCCCAGGTATCACAGGTGTACTGAATGTGGCCCTGAGAGGCTCTGCCTCAGCATGTCTGAATCACATCCTCAGTGGTTTCACCATCCAGGACTAGAAACCCAAGGAGATCCTCAGCAGATCTGGGAGCCCACAGCCCAGGCAGATCCCAGGGCTTGCACTACAGTGGGGACTGGGAAAAGCTTTCATTGATCCCAGAACAACACGCTGCTATTTCACCCCTTATTGTCTCTCGTGCTCACAACGAGCCACCTACGTGTTTCCTGCTGTGGTTATGAGACGCTTCAATGGCTGCACAAGTAATTTTTCCAGTCTTTTATAACAGAGTAATGCCTTTATTTGATTGCAGGAGTGAGATCTGCCCTGCCGGATATTTTTGCAGCTGAAAGACCAATGCAATCAAATCAGGCAGATGCAGCATACAGGAAATAGGGACTTGATGCCAGAGAGATGACACTTCACATCACAGGCCATTTGAGATACAGGAAATGAAAATCCCAAAGACACTCTGAAGAAATGGAAAGTCATTTAACATTTTGATATTCCTGTATCAAAATCTCCAGGTAACAGCCCATACCAGTCTTCAACAATTTAGGAGGCTTAGCAGCACCAAAAGGAAAGAGAGATGAGGACTGCCAGGATACAAATCCTGGCAGCAACAGGGATGACAGTGGATGGTTTATTTGCTGGCAAATGGGTGGTGTAGAGTGATGTACAACCCCCAAAGGCAGGCAGGTAATAAGCTATTGTATAAAAGCTCTTCCTTTTATCTAGACTTGTAGTTTGAAAATGTCCTATCTTTACAGGCCCAGCTAAAAAATCTGTCCCCATCTTTCTTACAAGGTTCTTTTAAACACCTAAAGGCTACAATAAGGTCTGCCAGGAACCCTCTCTCCTACAGCTTACTCAGCCCCAACTGTCTCAGCCTATTGGAGAGGGGTTCCATCCCTCCGATCATCTTCATGACCCTCCTTTAGACCTGCTCCAAAAAGTTCTTGTAATTCCTGTGCTGATTAAAGGCATTTGGGAAGCTGCCACAGGCTAGAACTAGTGTAATGCAGCTGATGGGACCTCTGTGTATAGCAACTGAGCATCCCAAAGGTGACACCGATATCTGTTTAATTTTGGAAGCAAGAAGATGACAGAAAATGACTCTCACAGCACTGGGAGAAGGGGATGCTCCGCACAGGAGCAGAAGTTACTTTTGAATGTCATTACATTAATATTTTGTGAAATGATGCCACAAGATTCCACAGCATAGCTTAGCCAGAGTTACTGCTTCTTGTCATCTGGGGAACTGAAGTCCAGGCCAGTCTCCTGTCACCTAGGATATGGGAGGGAGAAGATGTGGCTGCACTCGAGCATTGTGGCCAGGGTCAGGACGATGGTGGTGTTAAGAAAAGAAAGATCAAAGAAAAGACAAGGTGTGCTAGAGCTTTGCAGATTTCAGAGCTCTTTTAAGCCAAGAGCTATCTTGACACACATTAGTGTGTCCTGCACTGTCACTGCCTGGCAATTCCTGGCTCACTTTTGGGGGCTGCCAAAACCCTGGTTATGTGATGCTGTTTTGAAAGGAGCTGGAATCAGCTGGACCAGGCATGTTGCAGAGACACATGGAGGGAGACACCTGACTCTGCACTGCCTTCCTTCGTGCTCTGTGCTGGTCTTTTCTGTCCTGAGTCACTCATAACCACTGTCGCAGCACAGTGGAGTTAGTCCTGTGGCTAGTCTAGGCCAAGTAAGACATGAGATGGGACACCTGCTAAATTTGTCAGACTAAACTCCAGCTTAGACCAACATGTATGTCAGAGCAGTTATTTGATGAGTATTTCAGTGTGAAGACCTCACAGAATATCAAAGGGTCTAAGTTTCAATGCCCTGAGGTTAGACAAAAAAGCTCAAAGAAACACAAAGCAGAAAACCCGAGTATCCCTGACAGAGGACTTCGGGGACAGGTAACAAAGAAAAGCAATCTGTATATGGACTATGTGATAAAACATCCCAATATTCCTGGACAACGAGCCTGTTCAGGAAGTCGAATAGTGTTTATCTCTTAAAAAAGGTAAGGGTGCAGCACTGGGGGGAGAGTAAGTGGAAAATAAAACAGAGAGTGGGATATGCTCACTGACTGGTTATAGCACTGCTGAAGGGTGTTCAGGAAACTATCAACAGCAAAGTTTTCCCCATTTTTCTGCCACATCCCAGTTAAGATCTGTTTGTGGAAAACTGTAAGCAACGTAACTGATCAGCAAGTAAATGAGAGGCCTTTAATGCCTGCCAAGCCTCCAGGATCATTTCCCTTTAAAGGCTCTAAAATGCGTAGGATTTCTGACAGATGAAAGCAGAATCAGCTCATTTGTAGAATGCAAACTGAACCCTCTCAAAAGCATTAAGTCTCATAGTAGGGTTAAAAAAAAAATTCCAGCTCAGAAGTCAGCCTGCAGATTTCTGCTGTGGGAGACAGAAAGCACAAGCTTCACCGGGCTTCAGCTGTGCAGAGCCAGGTTTCACATGCCAAGGCTCTGAGAGTGTTTTACAGCTCCAGTGAGCAAACAACACCATACCTGATGTCACAGAAGGTGATGTCTGTCGAGATTCTTAAACACCAGAGTTTGATTCAGTCCTTTAGGGAGCTCAGGTTGGAAAATAAGGAAAGTTAAGGAGTGAAAGCTAGCCAGGAGAAATAGAGAAGACAGAGCAGAGAGCTTACAGCATGAAACAGCAAATACCTTCAGTGAGCACTGAGATCCAGGCAGTCCTCACCATCTTTTGTTCAAAGTCTATAGATAAATCTTGGATGTCTTGATAGCAAATTCTAGAAATAAGGCAGCCATATATATACAGGAACTAAAAAACAGTCCCAAACCTATTACATTTACAGGTCTTTTCACACTGATCAGTCAGTGTTGTTCTGGATGAAGCCTTTATTTTTACTATGGCAACATGTTTCTCTTCATATTCTTTGATCCTGCCTGCAGTATCCCAGTATCCAGCCCGTGGCAGAAATGGGGCCATAAAGCAGCTGCTGAGAGGTGTGGTAATGCCTCTGAGTTGATGACCTGTAGGTAGAAGTCCTAGTGGAGAGCTGTGCATTGCACATGAATGGTCTGGAATAAGAAATGGAGAATGGCAAGGAAGACTTGTGCTATGGCTATGGATTGGAGAACTAATTTTATGCTACCTGTCTAGTTTAGCTTTGGCACTAATTAAATGGTATTGTACCAAAGGAGATACTGGAGTCTGGAAAAGCCTAGCAATATAGTTCCACTTGTAACATTGTAAAGTATATATCCTTGCCATGAAGCAACGGCTCTTTCTTGATTTCAAACAAAATCCTTCCATTAGTGAATACACATACACTGCCGGCTTTATGGATGTTTAGGTATCTCCGCTTACTTCAAATTTTTCACTGAAGAGTCTTATAAAGGGGGGCATTACATAAAACGCAAATATAACTTCTTAGTGGAAGGGTATACTTGGCAGTACAGCCTTTCTGGAAAGTCTTCCAGCAAAGGATTAGAAACTATGGATGGTATTTCCATAAGCCCTTGTTTTTGGCCTGACTATGACTCCCAGAGAAGCTGATGGTAAATCTGCCATTGTATCCAAGAGGAACAGACTTGAGACAGGGCTGAGCAAACTGAAGATCCCAGCCTTTGACTCAGGAGTGTAAATATTTTGCCTTTATAAGCAGAGATTAGTAAATTCAGGGATGTTATTCAAAACGCAGTTTGGTAGCTGCTTCACTGAGCAGGGCCCATACACACTGAGCATACTTACCTCCCACGGTTTTAAAAACTGCTTCGTGCCGTTAAGGAACAAGGATGGAAATCACAAAGGCAGCTGCAGTCAGTGTCGTGGTGGGTAATCTCAGCACAAAGGAGACAAATGCTTCGCAGACATGTTATTCCCTTTGCACCCCTGCTGATGCTCCCCACCCCCAGGAAGGGTCCTTGGCTGTAGGGATGGGTGCTAGGAAATACCAAGGCTGCTGCTGGTACAGGTGCTTGGCTCTGCAGGAAAGAGTTGATAATGTTGGTCTCTCCTGTTATTGATGAGTTGTTTTTAGTGGGAAAGGAAAAGAACTGTGGGGAAAAAAGGTAAATCCCTGTTCATGTTCGAAGCCAGAAATATTGTGGTGTGTAGAGAGAATTTAATCCACCCAGTAGAAAAGTGCCTGTCTGAAAAGGTATCCAATAAAGATGTTCAGATCTGCTAAAATGAGCTGGAGAGTGGATTTTCTGAGTTGTCTATCCAACATATGTAGCAAAGATAGGAGACAAGAGCAACATTTCTTACCTCGTAGCTATAGCAGAAGCCAGAGTGGTCACAAAAAACTTAGATATCCACAGACACTATTATCCACAAAATGCCTCATGCACTCAGTGTTTGAGGAAGAAATGGGCTTTCAGGCTGACATTTCAGGTAGTCAGGAGAACGTACTTTGTTTTCCTGAAGCACTACATTTGAGTAAAGCAGTCTATAGATCCATACCAGCTTTCATCTGTGTATTCTGCCTTGTCTAGTAAGCTCTTCTGCCTTATTACTGAAGACTGGACTTTGGTAATTAATTGAAGAATTTTTAAGAGAATAAGTTCTTGATCTTAAAGAATTTTTTTTTATTTTTATTTGTTATATTTTGGGAGTTATCAAGACTCTGCATCTGGCTTAAAAATGCAATAATGGAACTTGTCAGAGAATTCAATTCAGAGAAAGTCCCTGACTTAAAATTCTTGTGCCTGGAGACTGTACCTATACCTGATGAACAGAAGCAGGGGTCAGTTGGCGTGACAATGCAACGTGCAGGACACTGTTGCAAAGTTTTGCTGTAAAACTTTTTGGGGGATGAACAAGAAGTATTTCTATAACAGCAGTTTTATTACTTGGAGCTTTTCCCAAACTAGCTGGTAACATCATGGCTTGCAGAATTGACATTTCGTGGAATTGACATTTTACTTAAATATTTTGCTGCAAGGTCTGACCCTACAGTTACATTTAACCTGCCCAGAGTATTAGCTGAAGAGCAACCTTTCATGTCACACACTAGATTAAATCCTCTTCAGTGACTTCTCTGAGTGTCCAAGGCAGCATTAAGAAGTCCATCCATCTCTGTATTTTTGTCTGACAGACACTTGCCTCAATGAGTTTTTCCGACAGAAAACTTTTGCTGTGAAAAAAACCCCAAGAAGCCAAAGATTCAGAGCAAAGTCTTGAGAGAAATCATCAGAAAACCCACGTGACAGAAAAGGACAGACAGCAGCAGAGGTTTTTGGCCTTTCTACCTTCTGTAGAGTTTTGGAGAGCAGTGGAAAAGTGGCAATGCACTAATTTGAGCAACAGCCTGTGCCTATTTATTCTCATTCATCTTAAGTCTTGATAGATGTAGAGAAAGTCTGACACCAGTCCACCGAAATTACTTATATGAAATAGGATAGCTCCCTAATTTAATTTGTTTTAAATGAAGCCTCCGAGATAGCCACTCTTGGCAGCAGTGCATACTGGTAGAGCATCTGAATTAGGAAACATTTCTCCACCCAAAAGAGAAGCTGATGTAACTGAGCTAGACTGAGCTGCTCTCGTTCCTCTTATTTTGCTTATGCCTGCCCCATCAGCCCTGCTGACACTAACAGCCCAAGAGAGTCTGTCACCCCCAGACATGATTCAGAATCTTCACAAATCACTGCTTTGACTGCTGGAGCCATCATTCACGATTTCATGAAGTCTTCTAATTATTCCGGAGATGAATGCTGGATTTTGAACTGGGACTTGAAATGGTAACTGCAGCTGGCATCAATACCACAGACAAGGAAACCTCTCCCGATGTGCTGGAAGCGAGCAAGAAGGAATTACTGCCCCGCCCTCATGGGAACACGAGATCAGAATCCACCACAGGTTTCCATGGAAAACCGGATTTGTTTTTCAGTGTAGCCGCTTGTTTTCCTGTACGGTCATTGCAATTTTCTGTCAACTTTCTGCTGAGGTGACCCTTCTCATGCAATCCTGTTCATTTTGACTTCCTTGGCTCCATCTGTGTGCATTTACAGTGAGTTGAGTATCCTTTAGAAACAAGTATCCTGGTGCTTGTTCCAGTAGTCCTTGGAGTCAAAAACCTCGATTAAAAACCATGATAACTGTGTGATGAATTCCTCTTCCTTAAAGCTGACGTTAATGCTACCATGACCCAGAAAGAGAATTTGTCAGATCAAACAGTAATGATCAGACAAATGATCAGACATCAGGGAATGGGGAAAGCCACCCACCAGATGCACCGTGGAAGAACCATGTAAGGGAATGTGAAAACCAGCCTCCTTTGGGAACAGAGTCAGACATGGAGCCCTGCTCTGCTGGTTCCTACCGACACGGCTGGAAATTGGACAGAAGAAGGATTGTACTGCTATGACCCAAAGCAGATGAAAAGGGATTTCATTCACACCCTGGTATTTCCATGCCCTGGCTTAAAATTGCAATGTCTCAGCACAAGAATGACAAAGTGGTGTTACATAACTCTATGGAGTAAACTTTCTGGACAACATCCAATGACATTCTTCTGAATAAAATTACAAGTAACTATTTTCCGCCAAGCTGGGAAAAAACTTTGCCCCAGTCCTTGGGTATGACACAGGGCAGGGCTGAGGTGTTGGGACCAAGCTCTGCATCTTACATCACTCCCTGCCCAGTTGAGTGGTGCTTTATCCTCTTGCTGTTCAAGGACTCCAGACATTTCCATATGGTTTGTGCTCCTGCCAATACTATAACTTGATTTTTTTTTTTCTGATGTCTAATTAATTTGAGCTTTTTCTCCATGACTTTCTGCCCCTGAAAGAATTCCATCTGTGTGCCAGCACTAGTGCCTGGCCAGAGGTACTGGTGATAGCTGGCCATCTCCCGTCTTCCTCACTGTGCTGTCGTCCTGTGTGCCAGTAGTAATATTTTTCCTTCTGGATGGATTACACCCCTGAGATTTGTTCCCATCAGCCTCCAGCAGGAGAGAGAGATTGAAATTCTTCCCAAAGTAGTTCTAGTGGCTACTCATGTCCCTCATCTCCAAGACAATGAGCTTGTTCTTCTTTCCGAACTCATATGGACCCTCCTCAAGAAAGGATCTGGAGTATCTCTGGGTGGTTCAGCATGCAGGGAAAGGATAGGAGGGGATAGGAAAGCTGGGATAGGATGGTGGGGTTTGCCTCAGGAGAAATTTCTTGGGTTTTTTTCTCTCTTTTTCACCCAGAAAAAGCAAACCCAAGCACCCCAGCCCATTCTGTGCTATGGGACCCAGTCCAGCAGGCCAGCTTGGCCTCAAGATATCTAGAATCCTTGAATCATAAAATCATAGAATGGTTTGGGTTGAAAAGGACCATAAAGATCATCTAGCTGCATTCTCCCTGCCCTGGGCAGGGACACCTATATATAAAGATGCTTCCTTTTATCTCTGCCCCATAGCTCCATTTCCATGTGAAACCTTTAGGCAGAGGAGCCAGTCTCAGTGTCACCACATTGACAACAAAAGCTCTGTTGAAGAGAGAATCACCTCAAAATCTAAGTGCTGCTCTGGCACGTGTTGTGCTTGGTAAGACCTTAAGTTTAGGCATTTGTGGCATCTTGAAGTTTCATGGATGAAATCCTGGCCAAGCCACCTCCCACCCACCTCTGAGGAGTCTGTATGATGGTTTGCCTCCAGCCTTTGACAGTGCTCTGCCTGGGAGGTGCAGTGACATGCAGGTAAACACAGTGGAAGCATTTTTCTTTCACTGTAGGGATGCTGCAGAGGACAGGGGAACCTGGTCCTGCCTCCAGGCTCTCCAGCAGCTGCTGCAACCACTGGCTCATTGGCACAGCAAAGGCACTGTAGTGTTACTGTCGTTTCAGAGAAATAATGGCTACAAACTCTGTTGGTCAATAGGCAGCAATGGGAAAGCAAAGCTTGGGTTTTAATAAAACCCAAGTTTGTCAAATCCGAGATGGAAGTGCAGATGTGCCTAAATTCCCCATAGCTCCCTCACTCTGAACTGTGTGAGTCATGTTGCCTTCAGCCTGCTGGAAAAGCAAGGGAAAAAGGCCTCCCTGAGCAAAATTCTTTCCCTGAAATATGTTTATCCTCTCTCTCATCTGATGATCACAGTGTCTCCCTCCCCAATGCTGCTGTCACTGTGACATGTGCACGTACAGATGATGCTGCTGAGGCGTGTGTGCGGTTGACTTTAAAGTACTGAGCAAGTGTGTGTGTAACCAAGGAGGGTGAGTGAGTCTGAGTCAGCCTTGACATGGCTTTCCTCATTGGTCTGGCCTGGGTGCCCAGACAGGTTTTTATTCTTAGTGCTTCCTCAAATGATAGACCTCCTCTAGCTGAGGGGTTTTTTTTTTTATAACCTCCTTTGACATTTAGGGCTGGTCTATACTGGGGATTTAATTCAAATTATTTGAGGATGTGAATTTAGAGAGGAATAATTATTCTTGATTAACTCCCCATGTGAACAGTCTTGTTCCAAAATAAAACTGCTTTATTTCAAATAGATTTAATTGGCTCCAAGAAAATCAGTGGGCTGTTTTCTCTAGGAAAAAAAAAAAAAGATAGATACAAAATGAAGAATACTTTTTTCCTCTTCAATTTGTTGAAAAATACAAGGACTTTTGAATGTTATGCAAGTTTTAACTGAAGATTGCCGTATGTTATTATGTATAATTTGCACCTCTGATAAACTGCACGCTGGTAAAATTATTGTTCCATGAAAATAATTACACAGCAGCCAACATAATTAGACAAGCAGTGCAAAATCAGAGGCAGAAATGTAGGACGAGATTGTGGCTGGAAGGGCTGTTGCTCTGAGGTTGCTCTGAGGTGTATTTTATTCTGTCCACACACTCACATACAGCTGAAACCAAAACTGATTACAGAATGTAACAAGCCTTACAAAAACTTGATCAAAAAAAGCTTCTTAGCTTTAGGATGAATTTTCTGTTCAAAAAAAAAAGCAAGAAAAAAGATAGATCCCAGAATAATCAATACTCTGCTGGGGAAAATCTGAGATTGTAGTGCCAAAAGATGTTCAGCAACCCCAGTGGTAGAGGCACTGATGCTTTTGATATCTGTGGTACCCAGAAGGGAGAGCTGGTTAGGCAGGGCTCTGAGCAGATGGGCTCAGGCACTGATCTTGTATCATCCATATCATTGAACTGATCTCACCCCAAATATCACTATTTAAGTGTGCAGCATGCAGTGAGCAATTTAGGGTGAAAAACATTTAGTATGAATCTGGACACAATGCATGTCATACCTTTGATAACAGGGCAGGGAACTGGTCCTTGCCTTGTTGGTTACTAGGACAGATCTGCCCTTATAACCTCCTCTTTCTAAATATGTGGTCTGTCTAGGTGGCAATCCAGCCTTGCACAGGAATGTCCTCCTGGAACGAAAAGATCTTTCCTTTATGAAACTGTCATTAGAGCAGGTTCATGTGATTCGTCCAAACAACTGTCATCATCAGCAAATCAGCATTTTCTGAATTAAAGCAAGAGAAAGAAAAACAACAACAAGAACAAAAAAAAAGCTACCAAAATATTCAAAACTCTTGTGTGAATACACAGATGGGAAATCTTGGTCTGGGGCTTCCCAGATAGTAGGAGCTACCACTACTGGCCAACTGGAAAACACAAACCACAGGCTTTTCTGAGCTTCCTTTTTTTATCACCCTGTGACAGTTTGCAGTGAAGCAGTGAGAGCCCCTGGACCCCAGTCCTGATTTTGAGAACACCCAGGAACATCCTGGGATTGTGATAATACAGAGGTCTACAGGACAGCTCATGTGCATAACAATATGCAGAGCTCTGCAGAAACAGAGCCTAGAATTGAAACTTCGGCAATCATACCAAGAAAAGCAGGGAACTTAAAGCTTCCAGAGAAGGCGTTTTCTCTCTTTTCTGGCATTGTTCTCAAGGTTGGGTTTCACTGACCCTTCTTCTTAGCCAAGATGGAAGAGCAATCAGCTGACAGGAAACAATTATGCCACTCTTTCCAGATGAGAAAAAAAATCAGGTATCCACATTTATCCAGTTTCTATGTTCACTCCAAGGTACATTATAAATCCCCACCCACTCATACCAAGCCAAACCTTTCCTGTCTTCTTGAAGACCAATATCCTAATAAAATGCATCGTTGTCAGTGTCCAGCCCATCAGACCAAAACAGATCACGGGCAGTTCTGCTTCACTGCACATCTCACCATCCTGGTCACCAGGGCCGGAACGAGCAGGAGCAACTGCACCACCACTTTTCCAGCCCACACCTCCCCAGCTGTGGTGGGAGGGAAGGCAGTGGATGCACAGACCTTGCTGTGGGATGGGAATTGGATGTGGTAGATGCAAACATCTGCACTCAGGAGCTCAGGAAGGGTTTCCAGTGCCACATTTCAGATATGACCTTAGTAACTTTGGGGACTTTCAGCAGAGATTGGGCTTTCTGGAGCCTGAGCCACTCTGAAAATAGGACTTGAGGATGCTTTTGTAAATTTTAGCCAAGGTGAATTTATACTGAAGTCTAAATCCACAGTTAATTACAATGAAGGATAAATGGTTCTGAAGGATTAGGGATGAGCTTTTGAAGGAGGCCTCTGAATTTTAAATAATGAATTCTCATTGAAAGTCACTGGGTTTGGGCACCTAAGTCCCTTGCTCACTTCTGAAGATCCAAACCAAGGTCTAAAACTCATTCTGTTAACAAGCCAACCAATATTTCTTTCCTGGGAAAGCAGTCTTCCAATATCCTAAAATTAAGAAACAGAGGGCTACATTTTTTATTTTATTCTCCCAGGCTAATACTGAAACAATATAGAAATTGTGAAAAATAAACTACAGCAATTTAGATATTTAGTTTTCAAATCAGTTGACAGGCATGGCAAGGAAATGTTTTTACCTCTGAAGAAATAAATGTAATAAAATACTGTTCAAATAATGTTTAAGAGATGTGATGAAAGACGGGTTCACGAACCCTCTGTTATGTTAACAATTAGCAGTGCAGGACAAGGATTTTGTTTAAGAAATGTGTACTGCGAATGCTGGGGTCAACATATGAATAAACAAGAATGGCAGTATGTACTAGAGTCAGGCTGCATTAATGTATGCTTCGTTATCTGCTTTAATCGTACCAAGGTCTGCTGCAGTCAGGTCCTGTGTGTCCATGTGTCCACAGGCAGGTATGGGCAGTCATTCATGCTCTTGCCCACATCGAACATCATGGAGGTTGGAATAGATGATCTTTAAGGTCCCTTCAACCCAAACCATTCTACAGTTTGTGTGCTGAAATTAATTTCTTGCGTGAGGAAGCAGACACACATCAACCCAGTACTGAAGTCTGACGCCAACCCACACAGTTAGAGACAGCAAAGTCCATGGGCTGGATCACTGACCTGATCAGGGACCACCTCAGCAGCTTGTTCTGCTCTAGACTAACCATGCAATGCCAGCCAAACCCCTGTGCTCTCCTCTCATGTTCTCTTAGTTGTTAATCTTATTTAACACAATCTGGTCTCTTCCTGACGTCCACAATGGTACCCCACGCCTGGAATTCTCACTGACAGTAAAGTTCTTAGAGCTGGACTTCAGAAGTCTCAGACATCCTGGATGGCTTCCAACACTTCCCACCTCCAGCTGTGGCCTCTTTCCAGGCATATCCTTGGACAGCTTGCTCTTCAGTCCTTCCCAGTGGTGGCTTGGGAATAGACATGTAAAGCCAGGCCTGAAAAGTGTCATCATAAGAAGGCTGCTGCCATTTACAAAGAAGGAGCTTTCACCTTCATTACACTTTAAATACTCACTTAAGCCTTTTAATTTGCAGGCAGTAATGATGGAAAAGTCCATTATCTGAGTCAACAACAATCCTCTGAAATATTTGCTGAATGACCTAGCTCACCAAACATTTCCAGGGGTTTTTCTATTTACATGTATCTAGCATGGCCTCTATTTTTCATGCTGCACAACACACAGAGTAAGCCAAGCTCTGCTCCTGGATGTTGGCAATGTGATGGCTTGTCCCAGCAAAATGTTGGCCACCCTCAGTTCCCACCACAGGTAATGGAATTTGAGGGTATCCAGCACCCACAGGAATCCCATGGATGTCAATGGACACTACATGGACCTCCAGTGCAATGACTGATTAGGTAAGTCTGTCCCTAGTCAGAGTGTATATTCTCTCTCTTTCATTCTTCCTTTTTCTTTCTCTGTCTTAATAATGTGTGTAGCTCTGATTTATTTTTTTATCAAGATTAACAATGGAACAATACCGCTTCAAATATTAAAAAGGCAAAGAAATGTAGGTACTGAAAAGGAAGGAAAATACCTCAATTTCAAGCCTAAAGATTACTTTGGGTCCCAGAGGAAGCAGAAGCAATTTAGTGGCTGATACCCTTAGCAAGAAAAAAGGTTGTAAGATTAAGACCAACTGCTGTTTGGATAAGTGGTTGGTAATTGCACATATCAGCAATTATGTGCTGTCATATCATTTTTCTGCTACCTTACTCCTCTCTTGTGTCCCGTCAGGGTTTACTTGGAATGACCCTACATCTATGGTCCTCTTTGGATTCACCTTCTTAATGTCATACAACAGTGCCTTGCAAGTTGAAAGAAAAAAGAAGTCATTATTACAGGAGGTGCCTGGTGGAGGTGCTCCTCTTCACAGATGTAGCTAGAGGCTACTGCTGTAATAACCAGGCTTCCAGGGAGAGGAATAAAGAAAGGCCTCCTGAACCTGCAAAAACCTTCTTTGTCCTCCAGCCTCGCAGGGGGAGAAGGGTGTGTGTGGGGGGAGAGTTTTAGTGGGGAGAGATTTGAGTGGGGTAGGAGAGGATTGTCTCCGTGCATGGTTCAGATGCCATCCCACCCCGGATGGTGCAGCACCTGGCTCTAGGTCACACTGTGGGAACTCAACAGGAGCTGAATATTCTGAATCTTGCCTGGTCATGGCAGTACAAGTTACACTGAATCCTCCCCAAATGAAAAGGGGAAGCTTCAGTTCCCAACATGTAGG
The DNA here is from genome assembly GCA_013400415.1 of Scytalopus superciliaris. Classification (NCBI taxonomy): domain Eukaryota; kingdom Metazoa; phylum Chordata; class Aves; order Passeriformes; family Rhinocryptidae; genus Scytalopus; species Scytalopus superciliaris. The sequence goes on from VXBX01009198.1 coordinate 119,142, forward strand.
CTGCTTATAACTCCTGCCCCATCTGGGGACATTTCAGGGGGCAGCAGTGGCCTGCCCTTGAGCTGAGCAGTGGGGCTCACTTCTGTGGCTTGTCAGAAGCTTTGCATCACTCAAAAAGGTGACTGCCATCAGAAACACCTTTTTCCTCACAGAGGTAACTGATTCCCCAGTAAAGTGTCAAAAGAGAACAAAGTCTGTTCCAGCTAAACTCATCTGTTTTTTGCCTGAGGGAAGCCTCCAGCTTATATGGCACTGGGTGCTCCCATGGAGCAGAAAATATTTAGCTCACTAATCAGATCCAGGCAGGAGGTGTAGCTGTGGCTGCCTGCAGTGTGCCTGTGATACACCTAGAGATGAGGGTCACAGCTGGCTTTCAGGTGTCCCAGTACTGACCTGCAGTGATGCCTCTGAGGCCAGTGACTTTGCAGGGATGTAAAGGAGAGCAGGGCTTTACATGGGGAGCCTGCCACACAAGCATAGTCCTGTCTCTGCAAGGACCACCAGGCTGAGAAGCCCTGGGAAGGACCAGCAAACCTCTGTGTCAGGCTGTGGGAGATGCCAAACTGCAGCCAAATGTAGGAGTCTCAGCAGTGATAGTGAGGTGCAACCTCACAGCTCATGGAAGAGCTAATACGCTTTGAAAAGCAGATAAAAGATTCATCACCACAGATGAAGATATGAGGGTTTGGGCTTAGACAGCCTATAGTTCCTGCCAAGAAATTGTGTGGAAGGTAGAAATGAATTTAAAAGGTTGAGTGGGGGCCAGCAAGTCAATAACTGAATAATCCCACCCAGATAGGAAACCAAAGCATAAACAAGAGTCTCCATGTACTGACAAGTTAGCACTGGTTGCACTCTGGAAAGGATCCTAAAATAATAGAGATTCCTGGAGACAGAATAAACACATCTCTCAGTTGTCATCCTGAGCAGAGGGTAATTGCCTAGATGTCTGATTGACTCGCTGCTAGAACTAAATATGTACTTCTCTGACATGCTGTCACCTCCTTCACTGTGCGTCTGAGATTTTTCAGTAAAGCACATCAGGAATCAAAGCAAATGTCCACAAGGAAAGATGCATCTCGACCTTGAACTTTAATCACTGGCAAAGGGCTGAAAATGTATTTAAAAAGAAGTAATGTTACTGCATTCCTGAGAGTGACATTTAATCTCAAAATTCCCTGGGGGCTTGTGCACATATGACCCAGCTCCCAGCAGAGGAACATGGAGCTGTAGCCCTTGTCTGAGGGCTGGGAGTTGGCATGTGGCTTCCTGAGCTCCCCAGTCACACCACAACATAATCCTCAGCTTCCCATCTGATCTCCCTTCCTTTCCAGGGGTTTTGTTCATGGTTTCCTTCAGCATGTCTCTTCCCAGTTTAAACTGCTGGAAGAGACAAGGTTGAGAGTTCCCAGTTTAATCTTCCTTCTAGTTCTAGCAGTGCTTTTACCCCAAACCTGAGTGTTTGATACCTTCTCAAAGACACTACAAGGCTTTTGGTTAGTGATTCCTATCAAGTGTTGAGCGGTCCTGTCTACCCTGCTCATGCTTTGCTCCCTTCCCACCTTAGAGCTAGTCTCAGTTTCAGCTATGTTAAACTTTTATTTACAGAAATGCAAGAGAACCTACTCAGAAACCTTAACACTGGAACACTCATACAAATTTTCAGTAAGTTTTGGAAGTTGCAGGCGGCTGGACAACTGTCAGCATAATAATGATTTTCAAAAGTAAAGTGACCTGGCCAAACCCTAGGTTGGCAAGGCTCCTGGGAAGAATGGTGTGCTGGTTTAGAGTTCAATTCATAACAGATGTAAAAAATACTATACTAAATGCAATACAGTGTGAATTCAGGAAGGTAACTCTTTGTTAACTTGATATGTAACATGTAAGAGACTTCTATAAAACAATTTACTCCATACTGTGTGACAGCTTTGGTACAGAACTCCATCAAAATTAACCTGGCATATCATAAGTGAAAGGAAAATGTTTACACAACAGGTCTTTAAAGGTAACTAACAGTAATTGAAGGTATTTCTGAAAGAGTCCTAATTCTAATTTGGTCTCTCATTCTAAGCATTTGGAGAAAAAAATCAGTTTATCATCAGAAGTCACAGACATTTGAGGTGTGATTGGATGGGGCACTGAGCAACCTGATCTAATGGGTGGCATCGCTGTCCATGGCAGGGGAATTGGAACCAGATAATCTTTAAGGTCCCTTCCAACCCAAACCACTTGATGATTAACAGCAAAAGGATAACCACAGTTGTGGGGTGATCTGCATCACCTGGTCAGCTGCATATGGACAATTAGTGTGGTTGGGCATGAAGTAACTCCTCACCAAGTGAGGAATGTGGGTGAGGTTCCCTTCAGGTTGCACTGGAACCAGGCAAAAGTGAGCATGCAAAATGGATAATTTAAACCTGGGCAGAATTTCTGAGAGGCAGGTGGGAGAAAGGAGGTCACATCACCTCACAACACAGGTCTGCTACACTCCCTCATTCAAAACTGCCTCCAGGAGTGCAGCCCAACACTACCATCAGGTGATGGAGAAAGGGAGGCTCTGAGAAATTCTGCAAGGAAGCCAGGAATCACGGCATGAGGTGGGTGGAAGGACAGCTGCTTCTTTCTCTCCCCAAAAAAGGGACATTGGAGGCACAGCAGGGATCATACATATGGTGACACAGAGGCAACCAGGCATCTCAGATCTGGGTTGGTGGCCCAAGAACAAATCTATCTCCTCTATCTCTCTGTATTTGAGAATTCAGCCCGGATTGACCTAAATTCCAGGGCAGTGTGAGGTTGTGAGGGCAGTTGACAAACCCGTTCCCTCCTCTCGCCTACAGCCTGTGCAGGAAAAAAGTGTTTTCTAACAGAAACTCCAATGGAGCTATCACTTTGTGAACACTGCAAATATATATATATGAAGCAACTTGTCTAATATATGTTCAAGATAAAAGCTTGAGATGTCAGAGAATTTTATCTGAAAAAAAAACATGCATTCATGCACAAGAGGATAACTTCAAACCAATCTACTCATCTATTCAACCCCGAGCTTTAGGTAGATAGAGAAATCAAGCAGAAGCTAAAGCAGGCAGACACATGTGAAATGGTTTCTGCAGGCAGAACAGGACATCCCCACAAGTACTGAAAAACTGGGTTTTGGAGGGAAAAGTGGCAATTACCCACCATGTGCCTCCTGCCTTCACATGCATGGCCCCAAGAGTGAAGGGATGCACTCAGCTGAGACAGGTAAATGTGCCCCAGGGGACTGGGATGGCACACATCTCCAGTGCAGCCAGATCTTTTTCAACCCTGGACCTACTCATTTTTCTCTTTTCTTTTATTTAGGAATAATATTACAACAACCCAGGGAAAATGGGGTTTGGAAGGTGTGCAGAACAGGCAGGAGTCCAGCCTAAGTAGAAGACAAGGTGCTCTGTCAGTGCTCCCTTGGTCTGATTTCATACCACTGATGACTGGAAATAAACCCAGTGATTTAAAACCAGTATAAATGAGTCCTGGCTTGGGCTGACCTTGTAGCAAATTCTCTTTCTCTCCAAAATGGCATTTGTCATCAAGAATTTTCTCTCACAGAGACTGCAAAGCCAGAAGGCTCTCTCCATTCATTTACACATTAAAACTCAACAGATGATGAAGGAGAAGGAATTAGTGGAGACAGGAATAGTAGTTCTCTTAGCTGTGTTTATTAGTTTTCTTTTTTCTCAGGGAAGTCTGTGCTCAGCAGAGAGCTGATCATTTGTATACAGCACAATAAGTGAGTTAATACTGTCAAAACGAACGAGGAAATGCAACACAAAGGAAATGTATGGCTCTTCACAAGCAGGGAGACCCATCTTTGCAGCTGAGCTGTGCCTGCCATTCTGTCAGAGGAGAAGTTTGTCCAAAAAGCCAAGTGCTGAACAATACCTTGAGGAAGTGCTCGAGTGGAGGATGCTTCTCTGCTGCCCTGGGCACACACGAGTCCAGCTCTGTCCCAGCAGCAAAGTTGGCTTTAAAGTTCCAGCTTTATCTTCACAATTGCTAATGGGATGGGTGCTTTCTTTCACCCAGGCCCATCTGCACAGAAGATGGATCATGAAGATGATATTTTTAACTTTCATTTTCCCTTCAAGTGCATTTGGATTTATTTTTTTCTCTCCCACGTTGTTTCACATTAACTGTATTCAACTACAGGGAGTATCAGAAAATATTACCTTAGCTTGAGAATAGATTTGCTCTCAAGTGACACCTTCCAATACTACTGATTTATACCCTTTTCCTGCATTGATCTGTTGGGAGATTTCATCATCTATATCTGACATAAACACTGTATTATTCTGTATTGCATTATACCCTAGAAATCCACTCAAATCCCTTTGCTCCTCAAATTAAAGCAATATGCATTACAGTGTCCTGATTTCCTTCTATTCTTGCATTTGCATTTTTGTATCATGCTCTAGATTACTCATGTATATTTTGGCATGAGCATCTCCCTGTTCATTTAAGGATATTGCCTTTAATCTTTGTTATACCTTGAAGCATACAAAACCCTGGCCCCAAAGGGCACATGGAGACATTTAGTTCCCACAGTGGCTGAATTTCTGTGGAAGTTATTTACAGCAAATGTGTTGTTCAGAAGCCCAAGCCTTGTTCCAGGGCAGTCCATGGACACCCATGGCGTGCCTCTGGTCTCACTGCTCCACACAGCCTGTGAGGTTCGTCTGCCGCACTGCAGATCCCCACGTTTTTGGGAAGGGACTTCTCTTCCCATCACAGTGGTGCAGACTGCAGCCCTGCAGCCAAAAGGTTGTAGTTGTGTGAGTGTGCTGGGATGCCTGAACGCCTCAGCTGTTACCCGTGGAGTTCATTTGCTTGCAAGCAGCTTTTTCATGGCAGAAATAGAGTAGCGGCTGCAGGTTGTACTTCTGCTGCAAGAGATTGGGCGGGTTCATTGCATGGTTCTTACTCACTTTAAGCATCTTCTGACCATAAGAATGATCTATCATTGTCTTTCTTACCAAGCATAATTCTATAAAGGAACATCTAATAATACATCACATAGTTTGGTCGTTTGGGTGGGGCTAGGATTTTTTGTGGGTCTGCATTACTTCCCAGATTTTTTCTGTGCTGGGACTCCATGTAGGTCCAATGTTTGTGCCAATCAGATACTAATGGTCATAGTGGAAATATATTAAGTCAGACAGAACACTGAGGTCAGTCAGGCTACATGACATATATGACAGATCAGGCTATGTCTTGAAAGAGGAGCTTCTGACTTTTCTGAGGTAGCATAAAGGCATGTTTGTTCAGAATTGCTGTTTGATAACCAGTCTAGATAACCTGGCACACTATTTATTCTAGACTATTTTCTGGACTATTAAACCCCCAGAATGTGGTCTGAAGTAAAGTTGGTAGGAAAAGGTCTCTGCAGTTAGGAACAAGTAATTCTCTCCGTAGGCGGAAGACCCAGGTTCTACTCCAGGTCATATTCAAAATGACCCTATTATTGTTTTCTCTCATTTTCAAACATTTATTGTAAGATATCTAAGATTTGGCTTAAAAATCTGAGCACCACCAGAATTTGCAGTCAATCAAAGCCAAGCTGCAGAGACACTAAAAATGCCCATTCAGTTGGGTTCAGGGCAGCTCTCAAGAAGCATTTTGTAAGCTCCAATCCCTTACAAAGAGCAGCAAGAAACCCACAAGGTCAAGGAAGATCCAGTGGCATCTGCAAGCCATGACCCATCAGAGTGAGCACATGCAGTGTGGCCTGTGGGTCCAGTGTCAGCAAAAAACTGGAGTATTGACCATGGTACTTAGAAAGGAGGAGCCTTTGCATAAGGAAAAACAGAGGTTGAAGATTGACAAGAAAATCACTGTCACATGGAGTCATATGGGAAATGTGTCTGCAGCTTCCACATCAGCACAGGAAATTTCTTTCTCCACCCATATTTAGGCAATGCCCTCATGTAGAGCCACTTACCATTCCAGCATTGCTTCAGTCACAGCCAGTGATGTGAAACTTTCCTTGGAGAACGGTCCAGCATCATGTCCATGAGGATGGCATGTCCTGAAATCTTCCACAAAATGCCTCTCCCTGGCCTGTTCACATACAAGGGCTAAAAGATGCTGAAAATTAAAAAAATTGTATACCCAACCCAAGCAGAAGATATTCACCTCTACTAATGTCCATGGGCTGAGGAACAAAAAGGACAGACAAAAAGAAGAGGGCAACAAAAACAGTTACTTTCTGCCTACAAGAGCAAGAAAAATACAATTGCATATTCATTAAGATTTGTTCAAAAGTTCAGAAAATTCCCTCCAGTAATATAATGGGTGATAACTCAATTTATTTATGTTTTTAAGGCAGGAAGACTAGCTTTTATTTCCCTCAACTGTGCCTCTATTATTATTAATCTACTTATCTCCTAAAAAGATCATCTAAACTACACTTCTATAGGGAATGTGATCTTTGGCCATGTAGGGCTTTGCAATTATCCAGTTCTGAATGAACTTGTTGTTAAAACATTTTTTAAGTCTAATGAAAACATTAGATCAATTCCTCGCAGTGATAGTTGTCATTAAATCAATAGTGTGTGTAAGTCCATTATACTGATATTTGACATGAACTGCCGAAGGTCTGCTAACAATGAAACCATACTGAAGCATGTCCTCTGCTAAGCATATTTTATACAAGATAAAAATCTGTTAAGTCTACAGTAACTGAAACTTTTCTTCTTTAACTAAAATAAACAGATATGTGAAATGTTGCTGTAACTCACACTAGGACCACCATGATCACACAGGTTTCGTTGCTGGTCCTTTTATCACACCTTTATCACAGATGTGCTCTCAAGTCAGTTAGGAAAGGGGTTTTTTGTTTGTTTATCTGTGTGGCTTAAAAAGCACAGGCATAGATTTTGCTCTGCTGAGCATGGAGGACCTGATCCTACCCTCTCCAAAAGCAACAGCACTGCCACCAATTTCAGAGAAAGTCAGACTGCTCCTCAAGTCTCTGGGAAAGGGACTTGAGGAACAGTCTTCTGACTGTGGCTCTTCCCAAGGAGGAATAGAATCTTTGCATCACAGTGAAGCAGCTTGTAGGGGAAAGAAACACAACCAGACCCATTTCCCTCTGGAGAGGAGCAGTTTCTTTGTGTATGCCATTATGTTGCAAAAGGGAAAGACAACAGAAATCCTGCTGGCTCTGTGTTGTTTAAACATTTTTCCAGTGGCCTACAAACTCAGTTTTTACTCCTATCATGGATGCTTCAGAAACACAATCCTGTGAGACTGTGATGTCTGATATAATACGTTGTGGGACTCTTACTGTGAGAGAAATGTAAAACTTGAGAAAAGGACTAGCTGATGGAAAGACTGAAGATGGCTCATCATGCTGCTTCTTGGGATTTATAAACCTAACAATATTTCAGTAGTAATGGGCAACATTTGCTCACAGGCAAAGGAGCTGTGAGTACACAAGTGTAAAGGGAAATAATGGTCAATGGCAGACATCGACAATTTTCTGGCTGAAAAGTGAAAATTCCAACTAATTCATTTCAAATACGTTAAAGATTTACTATGAAGTGGGCAGAGTACCACTTAAATCAATTTTTGGAAATTTGATCCGTAGAAAAGGCATTTTTTCTCAAAACCACAAAATCATCCATCTGGAGGGGAAAAAAAACCCAACACCTGGAACATTCTCTGAGACTTTGGTTTCTGTAATTTTTACAGCAGAAAATCCCAACCGGTGCCGAAGTGGAGCGATCCTCGAGCAGAGATGGGTCCTGCCCTGCCCTGTGCGATGGCTCCCACTAATGGCAGCAAGGGAAAGCTCGGTCACTCCCAACAGAGCAGAGACAAAAAACCCTCTGCAAAATGTTCTTCAACTCTTTTTTGGTGTTTGGCTTTAAATGTCAAAAAATACAGTTACCAACTAGATTTTCATCAATTTTTCCCATACTCAGAATGTGAGTGTGACAGAAAATATTAATCTCCTTGAATGGGTTTTATGTCACAGTCAGACATCTGCAATGTAGACTTCTGGAGAAACATCCTCATTGTCACCAGGGGAGCAAAATCCAGGATGTGACTCCCACTGATGGTCTGACCTACTTCAGACATGGGGTGAATCATGAACTGGATTTCCCTACCAACCTTTGCCTTTATACATGGAGCTGGGGCGACTGGTCCAGACGTGATGATTTCCCCAGTGTGACTGCAAGGAGACACCACACAGAAAATACAGTCCTTGTGCTCAACTGGTGAGGATGACAGTGGTTAAAATGAGGATATTACTTAGGACTCCCTTCTAGGGAGCCTGAACTGTGGGATCAGAGCCATGGGATGAAGGTTCTTGTTTATGGCTGAGGGGATTTTCAACCCCTTTATCACGGCATCATGGGATTTTGGCAGAGTCTGTGCTCCAGTTCTGTTACAAAAAGGGAAAGTTCAAAAAACTCAGGTGAGGACTGGTAACCATGGAAGGAGATGGAGAAATGTATTTGGTTTACATTTCAATTTTTAGCACAACAGAGATTATCAAAACAGCTGAATAATTTTTTGTTGGTAACACTGCAGAGATATCTCCTCACAATCAGACGCAGAGACCAGGTGCAGACTGACTGTCCTTGGGTCCCATTTCTAAATCTCAGATACATTTTTATAAGGTTTCTGACTCAAGGAATAAACATGAGAGGATTACAGCTAATCAGATAAGTATGTCTTTATTTAACTGTAACACAAAAAATTAAGCTTGCAGTATGTTCTTAAGAGATAGAGTCTTCAATCTAATTCAAAGATTTTTTGAAAAGATTTTTTTTCCTTTTAATTAAATTGTGTTGATTTTATTTGACATTTGATTTCAAGTGAGCCACCAATGTTTCTCCTTCACTGTCTGCCTCAAATCCGTGTGTAACATGTCACAGTCAAAAGGCCACACCATTTCTCCTGAAGGTTGCTGTAATTTAAGTTCTCTGTGAGTTACATGGATCAGCCCAGCTACAGATCAGACACCTGAACACTTCCCACTGAAGAGCCAGATTTCTGACCAGGGCAGCAGAGTGCTGTGCAGGTAGCACGGGATGTATTTGGCGTATGTACATGCAGGGAAATTAAACCTGCTGGCACAGGATAGGCTTTCCTCACACCAAGGAAAAAGTTATGCTGGGATATGCAACACAGCAAATACCCTGCAAATACCCAGGAAGGTGTTTTGAATAGTTTGTCCCTCTGCCCTGGTTCATAGTGGGGTCAGATCAGTGCCCAACAGGTACAGCCAACAGTGGGAGGTTTAAGTGAAGTAATATTGCTCCTCTTTCACAGCCTGGCCAAAATCAATGTATTTTGCATTTCAGCTCCATGGATGAGATCTCAATCTTAGGTCTTAGCTCGGGTCAGTCCTCTGGTGTGGCCCCATTGCATGCCAACGATGGTGGCATGGTGTTGGAGGTAGGAAGGGCAGAGCTTCCACTCTTGGTGGCAGTGCTCCTTGCAGGATCACACTGGTGGTCTTAAGAGACCTTCTTATATTCAAAACCACACACAGAACTGCAGAGCCCAAGAAGGAACCTATAGAGATACTCTATCAGCAGCAAAAGGAAGATTATGGAAAATGTGGGGCTGTTGCAGAATCAAAGGAGTGTCCTGGTAATGGAAGACACAGAGAAGGTGGAATTACTGAAAGCTTCTTTGCCTCAATCTTTGCTGCTGAGGTTGTCCCTCAGGAGTCACAGACCTTGGAGGTAAGAGAAGTAGGCTGGAGAAAAGAACACTTCCCCTTGGTCATAGAGGGTTGGGCTAGAAATTGTCTAGACAGACTTAACACCCATAAATCTACGGGTCCTGATGGGATGCACCCACTGAGACAGAGATGGCAGATGTTGCTATGCCACTCTGCATCATCTTTGAAAAATCATGGAAAATATGAGAGGTACCCAATGATTGGAGGAAGGCCAGTGCTACTCCTGTCTCTAAAAAGGGCAAGGAGTACATGGGAAACTCCTGGCCAGTCAGCCACACTTCCATGCCTGGAAAGGTGATGGAACAGATAAATCTGGAGGTCATCACCAAGAATGTAGAAGAAAAGAAGCTCATCAGGAGTAGTCTGGATTCACCAAGGGGAAACAATTTATGTTTCAACAACCTGATAGCTTTCTGTGATGACATGAGAGGATGGGTGAATGAGGGGAGAGCAGTGATGTTGTCTGCCTTGACTTGAGCAAAGCTTTTGACACTGTCTCCCATAACATCCTCATAGGCAAGCTCAGGAAATGTGGGTTATATGAATGGACAGTGAGATGGATTAAGAACTGGCTGAATGGCAGAGCTCAGAGGATCATGATCAGCGGACTGGAATCCACTTGGAGGCCTATAATTGTTGGTATTCCCCAGGGATCAATACTAGGTCCAATCTTATTCAACTTGTTTATCACTGACCTGGATGAAGGGATTGAATACACCCTCAGCAAGTTTGCTGATGATACAAAATTGAGGGGAGTGGCTGACACACCTGAAGGCTGTGCTGCCATTCAGTGGGACCTTGATAGGCTGGAGACTCTGGCAGAGACCAATCTAGTGAGGTTCAACAAGGGCCAGTGAAGGGTACTGCACCTGGGGAGGAATAACCCCAAATACCAGTACAGGTTGTGAGATGATCTACCAGAGAGCAGCTCTGCTGAGCAGGACCTGGGAGTCTTGGTGGATGACAGGTTGGTAATGAGCTAGCAGTGTACTCTTGTGGCCAGGAAGGCCAGTGGGATCCTGGGGTGCATCAGGAAGCATGTGGCCAGCAGGTTGAGGGAGGTGATCCTCTCCCTCTACTCAGCCCTAGTGAGGGCACATCTGGAGTGCTGTGTCCAGTTCTGGGCTCCTCAGTACAAAGGAGCTACTGAAGAGGGTCTAGCAGAGGTCACAAAGATGATTAGGGGTCTGGAGCATCTCTGTTATGAGGAGAGACTGTGGCACCAGGGCCTGTTTAGTCTAGAGAAGATGGTGAGGGGATCTCATTAATGCACATAATTATCTCAAAGGTGGTGCCAGGAGGATGGTGTTGGACTCTTTTCACTGGTGCCCAGTGACAGGATGAGGAGCAATGGCCATAAACTAAAACACAGGAAGTTCCACCTTAGCATGAGGAAGAACTTCTTAATATTGAAGGTGGCAGAGCACTGGAACAGGCTGCCCAGGGAGGTCGTGGAGTCTCCCTCTCTGGAGACATTCAATACCCACCTGGATGTATTCCTGTATCACGTGATCTAGATGACACTGCCTTGGCAGGGGGTTTGGACCGGATGATTTCCAGAGGTCCCTTCCAGTTCTAACTATTCTTTGATTCTGTGATATGTTAAAACAGAGTGTAAGTTCATCAGAATGGGATCTGATGTACCAAACCGTAAGAGAGGTAAAAGGAGGATGCTGTGCTATGCAAAAGTAATCACATAAATATATTAAGGTTGCAAATCAGGATCTCAGAAGTCCACAAACGCCTGCCTTAGCTTCTGCTGGGAAAGAGCCCTGTATCCACTTAATTCCCCTCTCATTTGTTGCTGAAACTGGAAGCTGCCCAGGAAACGAGGCAGGAAATTTGAGGAGGAGGAAGGAGACATGGTGAAGGCAGCTGAATGGCATCCTGGGGCACTGGCTGCTATCTCTGTCCCTGCTGAAGACTTTCTCTGAGATACTGCCAAGTCATCCAAACCATACATTGAAAGCTTTGTCTTGGTAATTGTGTGGGGTTTTGTTTTATGAATGCATAAATTAATACCCCGAGTTCTGATTCACAAAACTGCTGAGCACTCGTTGCTGTGAAAGAAAACAAGGGCACTGTCCTTCCAGCACATAAAATGCTAGAGAACATGAAGTATTCAGAAAAATCAGGTCATTAGGCATGCAAATTGGGTCATCAAAATTAGTGGATCTTTTTGACATTAATCTCTCTAGACTTCTTCCTGGGAAAACAGGGAGATCCCATACCCTACAGGAGAGTTGTGAACTAAATTAATTTAATGTTTGTTTCTCCACCAGCTCCCACTCCATCTGATGCTGATGCTATTTGCATGCCATGTGAGCTGTTTCTTCTTCTTCCTCACTCGTTCCTATCGCTGAGGACACAGTTGATGTGTGGATCTCTGCTGTACTGGTACAAAGCATCCCAAGCCCTGGGCAGACATGGAATAAGAGGCCTGCCCTGGCCCCTACAGACACACCTGCTACCTCTGGTGCTGATGGGTCTATCTGAACTGCTGAGCACTGCAAATTTCAGCTCCCACATTTTCAAATTGATCATATTTGAGCACTGCTTCACATGCCCAGAGTCTAGTGAAGGCCAGGATGACCCTCCAACTTCCCAGCTTTAGGGTAGTGTTCCTCTACACAGAACTTCCCAACCGCAAAAGCAACTTCTGAAAGCACTTGTTCCTCAAATGGTTCTGCTCCCTTTCCATTTAGTCCAAACCTATTATCCCCAAAGCAAAATGCAAAACTCCTATGCAGATGTTTGAAGTGAGCACTTCTCAGAACAAAGAGCTTATTCAGCCTGAAAAGACTACCTACAGAGAAGTGCTAACGTCTTAGCTCACCACTTCTCCAGTCCCCAGCATCTGGGGGCCGTCTCAGTCACTGCTCAGCCTGCCGCCCCAAATCCGGCTGCCGGCAGAGGCAGCAGGGTGGGACCTCTCAAAACTGCTGTGCCTCCATCACCCACGGCTTTGTCAGGGGATTCGGGGAGAGGGGTATGGCTGCGTCTGAAGCCACAGCGATCATCAGGGAGGACTTATTTCAATATGTTGTTGAAGCTATCTGATGTCAGGTTATATGTCTCAGGGGGATGCGTTTTTCGTGTAGTTTGTTATGCCATCTGTTAAGAAAGGCAGCCACTCGTCTCTCCGCTCCATGACCACAGATGGGGAGTTTTTCCCCCTGTGTGCATTACTGTCAATATATGCCAAAGCCTTCTTAGCTGGAGCCAGGTGGAATCACCACCACGACGAGCACGCCTGGGAAGAAGGGTGCTGAACAGGTCTTCCCAAGCACCTTGGCTCACGATGTGCAGATGAGCTGAACAAACAAAGTCAGCCTAGACCAGTGAGGGCAAGTCCCCAAAATCCCCATGGTTTGCATGGCACTGAGTGACAAATCCAGTAGCAGAGCTTGAGGAAGAGGTTGTGCATCTCCATGAAGACGTGGCATGCGGTCCTGTTGCAGAATTGACCCTCCTGTTGACCAGCTGCAGATGGTGCTTGCCCCAAATCACCATCTGACAACAGCACTGTGAATCTCAGACGCAGAAAAAAATCCAAAGCCTCAACCTCTGTGTCTATGGAGATGCCAGAGCTCTCAGTGGAGAGCTAAACATGGTGTCCCCATTGCTCCAGACTGCAAAGGAAACTCTGCTCTGCTGACTGACCGACCGAGTCCTGCAGGGGAAAAAGCAAACACGGAGTGAGCAGAAGTCCCCCAATGGCTGTGAGCAGCTATTGATTCAGGCATCAATAGTGCTCCTTTTTTTCAGGGGTGAATATCGCACCTTTTAATATTGAGCTGACACTTTTCCAGTGTGACTGCATCCATTTCTGAGCCTGCAGGCTGGAAGTTTTAAAGGAAGGCTTTAGAGACAGGGGACTGTAGGGACTGTACCTGAAAGTTTTATTGAAAATCAGAAGATTTACAGAAAACGGACGTTGGTTGGGAAGGCAAGTTTTACAGAAAGGGAATTGAATTAGGAAGGCAAGTTTTACAGAAAGAGGACTGCAAAGCCAGCCCATCCTGATCACTCTTCACTTGCTGATCTCTTTGGACAGGTATTTCAGCCAAGCAAAATAGAAACAGGCATTGTATTTATTTTCACTGGAAAGCAAATGGTTGTCCTGCTCTCACAGCCCTGCTCCCATCACATGGGTGGTAGCAGCCAGTGGCATTTCCCAGTGCAAGCAGTACTGCTATCCTGTGGGAATACCCAAGTCAGCAGCAGGAGCAGCAAAGCAGCTCTTTAGGGATGAGGAAGCATTTCTGAAGTGGGCATGCCAGAAAGTCCTTCCGAAAAGTGAACCAAAATATTTTTTACACCAGTGTCAGAAATATCTTCCTGCTTCATCCCAGCCCTGCTCCCAGCAGCCAGTAGTGCTCATCCCTTCTTCAAACCTGCTTTCAAAGGTCAGGCCTCAATGCTGCCTTGGGATGCAGTTTCGGGTACCAGCCGTTGTTTGCTCCTATCAATTCTTACAAAAGCCAAGTTGGCTTCAGTGAATGCAGCCCACCTCTCACCTTGGCAAAGCCTCATGGGCTCCTGTGCCCTGTGTCTGCTCCGGCTGGGCTCTGTGCATCCTCAAAGGCAGGTGAGGTGGTCCCTGTTTCACATGTGCCACACTGGGGACCAGGTGGAAGCCCCAGAAACTGTGAGGGATTGGGAGAGAGCCTGAGGTGCCACAGAGTGGTCCTGAGGCACCAAATGACTAACACTTGCTCATCCTGGTTTTTTACAGTCAAATGCAACTTTTGACTGGTGTCCAGTTCATGCAGTGAGAGGAAAGACTCCCTACACAAAGATTTCACCTTTGAAGTCTGTGTGGACTTAAGGATCCTTCCTCCCATCTCATGCTGTAGAATGGGAGTTTAATTTACCAAGTGATGTAACCAAATAAAAGAATGAAATCACTTTAATAGAACACTGTGACTAATGGAAAGGATAACTTAATTTGCAGATCTCCTCTACTTCCTCCATTAATTTACTTCTGCTATGATTTAAGTTTGCACATGCCCATAGAACAACTCAAGCATTCACAAAACGTTTTTCAAATAAACAGGTATCTTATACACATACGTTTTTGAGGCATGTAAATCCCTGTATCTAAAGCAATTTCCAGCAGAGCTCTGTCTGCCATGAGCTCTCAGCAGCGTCTGCCTGCACACATTTATCTTGAATGCCCACATATTGCACCTGCATCTCTGATGGCATGGCAAGGAGACAGCTGGCAGGATCCCCCAGCCTGGGGATGCTTCAGCCACGGACCAAGTTCACCAGTATTTGTGTGAAAACCCATGTAGCTGAAATTTTCCTCTATGTCTCTTACAACTGGGAGGCTGCCAGTGCATCTGCCTCTACAAGTTATGAGTCCTGTAGCAAGCATTTGGACTCCAAAAAATAGGGCCCCAGGAGGGGAAAGGATTAGGCACAAACCTTAAAAAAAAAATGAAGTCTTTGTGTTTTAATATCTGCATTCACATCTCAGATTCTGTCAAGCTTTTCAAACAGTGCTTTGGGTGGGGGGCAGCCAAGAGTCATGGCACTTCAGAGGGAGCTGCTGGTTGAGGGAGCACGTCCTTAGACACCAGGCAGGGCAGAAATAAAGCAGACCTTCAAGAAGAGAAATACTTGCTTCTTTCTGCGCCTGTATAATTCCCCAGATGGACACCCACTAGGATTGCCAGATCTAAAATATGAAAATATGAGGTGCACCAGCCACAGCAGTTGGAGGAATCTGTGAGGAACAACTTTGCCATCATGTCACTCAACAAAAAGAAAAAAAAAAAAAGGAAATGGAATAGAAGTAGAGAGGAAAATAAAAAAGGAGAATAAAAACTTCAGGGAGGCCACAGTAGAAAGGAGAGGAATAGAAGTAACAAAACAGAAAAAAAACCCCACCAGTTTTAATAGAAAATTAGTACATTCAGAAAAAAATAATTCTGCTCTTACAAAAATTTGAAAGCAAAACCCAAACAAAAAACCCTGAATAGGCAAAAATTCTGGCCCTAACAAAAACTTATGATCTCCTCAATTTTTTAGGCAAATGACCAGTAACATGACAACTTTCGTGCATTGATCCTTAGGAAACAGCACTCCTCCCGACTCTTGTCAAGAAGGACAAGGGATTAGCTCAGGCACTGAGTAGCTGACATAGTTAAACACTGCTGCTGGCAGATACAACCCAGTTTATGACTGAGGTTGTAAAAATACGCATGAAAGCAAATTCATAAGAAAGATACTCTAATGAAGATGTATAGAAGGGCTGTAATGCCATGTAGCCTCTTGATAGCTAAGGCCCTGATCCTGCAAATTAAGCTAAGTGGAGAAGTTAATCAGATGCATAAGCATTTGCAACATCAGTGGTTTTTTTTCTTCCCCAAATGAGCTAAATTCAAAAAGCCTTGGTCTAAATTACACAAAGATATTAGCAACATCAGTTCTTTATTAGGAGCAGTTTATTCATTCAGGGTGTACAGTACGGAGCAACATGCCTGGCATGGTTAGCGATGCGTGAACCTGAAGGGGAAGAAATCCCTTTGCATTCCCTTCACAGCCAAGTTGCACAACAATTCAGGCTGCTGCCTCAGCAGTCAAATGGGCATTTTTCCAAGCCCGAAAGTCAGCAACGAACCCAAGTGTTAAGGCAGCTTTGTTCTCCCTTAAAACTGACCAGATATCCTTGGAAAGCTCCCTTGGATCACTCATTCTCCTCCCCACCTTCTCTTCCACAGCCTCTTTCTCTAGAATACCACAACCACGATGTTCTGCTTTAAAGCAAGGTGTGAAAACATCACATGGCTTCACAGGGTCAACAGCAAATCCTTTGGTTCATGGCAAAGCTATAGAAGTCCTGGTAAGGATGACAAAATGAGAGCAATACATCTAAGGCATGATGAGGAAAAACATTCCAGGCTCTCCAGCTCATCTCCTATCTCAGAAGTACGATTAAAGCTGTGGCAAATGTGTGTTAACTGCAGCCCTGGTAGGACAACACTCAGGAGCCATCCTTTGCTTGTCTTCATGGCAGGGAATGAAGCTCTAATTCAAGGCAGCAAATCCTGCTTATAATTTGCACACCTTAAAGACCTCACTAAAACCACCCCTTCTGTATGATGCAGGACATCTTGTTCAATGAGAGAGAAAAACTGTTAGGAGCTGAAGGCAAAGAAGAGTGAGACGCCTGCTCCAGGAGCAGAGCATCTCCGTAAGCATAACACAACACACTCAAGACTGGGCAGCTGGGGGACAGGGGGGGCTTGTTATTTTCTCAGCACACCCATCGGTACCCTTGTAAGGTTTTTGTACTGATCAGTAGAATGGTAATGATTTCTCATTTCAGCAAATTTTTAGAGAGGGTAACAAAGCACACGAGCAGCATCCATCAGGTACACTCATGAAATACCATATGAGGTGATCAGGGACTACCTTCTCCACAGTGAAATGTAGGTGATGTTGGGATGGGATGCTTAAGCTAAACCATGATACACAGCAATGATGTATAAAGGGTAAAACTGTGCAAAACCTTTTAGAAAGAAATTACTTTATTCAGAAAGAAATAGAGCAAGTGCCAAGGGGAAAGACAGATACAAAAAGAACACGCAAACAAATGGCTCTTGCTCTTCTTTAATGTTTTTCAAGAGGCTTAACTGAAAATTTCTAAACATATTTTTCTTAATACATATCCTCTCCATTTTCTAGTGGCTCTGAAAAGATTAATTGCTCATTCAGGCATTCCACCAATCTCCTTGACCAATATTGCCTCTTTAACAAATACTTTCATCCCTCACCACCATGGCTGCATCCCAACCATAGCACTTTCATGTGAGCCTGCATTAAACAGCCACAATGCATTTAGAAACCAAGACTGCCTATAAATTTTTCAGAGAAATTTCAGGGAAACCCCCAGATTCAACGGCCCCATGTAGCCTTGACTTAAATTTTGCAAAAAGGAGCAAAGGATCTAACCTCATTCTTGAAGGTTGATTTCATACTGATGCTTTAAGATGTGTATACTTTTTGCAGATTTTAATATAGCTGTATAGTTTCTCACTCTTAAGGTACAAGTTAACAGTTTCTAAACCCCTTTCTCACAGTTTGTGCCACATTCTTGAAATTCTGTTCAACATTCTTTTCAAGGAACAGATTTCTGCAAGGACATCTTGTTTGGGACACATGCACCTGGAAGATACGATTGTAGTCAAAGGAAGACAGAAGGTCCAAAAACCTTGCAGAAGCTTCATAGGGCAGACCTGGGGAAGTTCTGAGAGTGGGAAATTCTTGGGTTGGATGTATCCATTAGATAAGATCATTAATTAGTGTTACAAATTTGTAAGAACCCTATATTGTGTGTGCATTTATGTATTTTGCACCTGAAAGCGCTTTCATTAAAGGCCAGCTCTCTATTTTATCTATACTAATACTGTCCAGAAAGTTCTTTACTCCCATTTCAGGCAACAATACCAAGAAGCAAGATAGCAACAAGAGTGAAACAAAGGTATAAATTCTAGTTCCCCAGTCACAAATGTATGGAAAACATTTTGAGTATATGTAACTGTTCTTGCTTCCTTTTTCAGTGTTGGCTCTACATATCTCTTACTGGTTTTTCCTAGAGATAAATACTGTGCCAGATGGACATTTGTTCTGACCTAGTACATGATTTCTTACATAGAAGACCTAGATTTTCAAAATTACCCAGATTTGGAAGCAATGTAAAAGTAGAAAAGAAAAAGAGCTGCCAGATCTAGTAACATTTTTAAGTCTCAGGGCTTTTAAAAATTATTCTTCCCTGCACCATGTGTAATAACCAGAGAAGTACTAAATAGTTACAGAGTTGCAAGAAGAAAAGTGAAGGGGAAAAAGTAAAAGAAAAAAATCCGTAACAGCTCATTTTATTTCCTATGAGGCAAAAAGAGATTAAGCCAGTATTGAAATTATCTTAGGAACTGAAAATAAATAGTAAGAATGATTAGCAAAACGAAATGCGGCTTCATTCCAAATCTGCAAGAGAAAATCTGCTGCTTTTTAAAATTTATCAAAGATGAATTAAATTAATTCAATTAATTCATGAGGCAACCTCTTCATCTCAGTCTAACCTCTCTGCATCGGAGTGCCAGATGAAGGGGACATGGAGGGAAAAGAAGAGGAGGCTTCCTGGAGTGCTTTGTGCTGAGCCTTTTTTGGGTTGCATAGCAGCTGGTGGGCAACTGTGGGCAGTGTCTATAAGCTATAGCAACGCTTGGGGTGATGGCTGGCAGCTGTGCCAGCCCTTGGATCAGGCCCGAAACCCAAAAATGCGAAGACATCATGAAGCTGTTTTCCTTCCTTGTCTTGTGTTGAGCCTCCTGGGAAGCACAAGACAAAACCTGGCACCGTCGTTCTTCTTGATCTCTATCAGTCAGAGCTTCCATACCCAGACACATCCACCCCATATGCATTCACAGGACTGGACCAATGTGTTTCAGAGACTGCTTTCTTACAGAATGATAACAAACTCTACATGTACGCCAGCTCTTGGAATAACTGCTGGAACAAGACCAAGCTGGTAGGCAGGACATTTAGTCCAACAAAGCCTGGCTTTCAAACTTACAAATGTTTCATAACAGTGTTCCCTTAGCTTGTTGCAGAAGATCCCTTTTGCTAAATTTAGGCACTAAACAGTCCTGATGACCTGTTCTATTTGCAGAAGGCCCATAATGGTGCAAAAGCACTTTCTGGAATAATCTGTTTAACACAACCCCACAGATGCTGTGCAAATGAGGATTCACCATGAGCTGGTACTTGTGCAATCACTGACTAAAACATTTGCTCTTGAGCTGTTTCATATTGTCAATGTAAATATAAAGCTGAGCAGGCTCTGGGAGGTACAACACAAAGTCAGCACCGTTGGTACCAGAGCTGACAGTGCTTGCCCATGACAGGCAGTGAACGTGCATTTTAGCACAGCTCCTGCTGGAAAGAAAGGAATGCAACCATCACTCCATGGCTTCTGAATAACTAAACACAAAATGATTACCAAGAAATAAACCAACTCAATTAATCTCTTTTTTTAAGTGGCTGCCAAACCTGACATAGCCAAAACATCAAGCAGGTGAAAGATGCTGCAGTTTCCTATGCAGATCTCTGCTTAAGCAGGCTCTCCCCAGATTAACAAGAAGGTCAGCAGCTCCCATCAGAGCAGCCCTGACACCTGTCAGCTTAATCAGCCAGATTTGAAACCTTCCCCAAACCCACGAGCTCTGTCTGGAAGCAAGTATCCCAACCTGAGCTCTGGCTGGACTCATTTGGAGCTCAGGGTGGATCGACAAGTGTCCTTCCTTGCATCAGCATCTGCCATCTGGCACCTATGCTGAAGAGACACAGCACTTACTGGTATGTATGTCACAGGTCTGCTCCAAGGGCCCTCTGCTACTGCCACCACTCTGGGAGGTGACACCAGGGGCCTAAATGGATGGAGAAATAGGGAACTTCAGCAGCAGAGCCTTCAATGCATGGAGCTCCAGCCAGGTAGCACCATGGTAAGGCTGTAATTGGGGTTGCCATGGCAAACCACCTGGCATGAAATGACCTCACTGGAGATTTCCTCAGCACAGGATTTCTGGATGAAGCAGTAAAGCTGATTGTAATGCTAATTGTCTTACAGGCCTGCAGTGCTGTGCTTATATGAGACCTGAGCATCACTGGTTGCAGGATCAGTCTCCTGCCCCTCAGGAAATTCAAATCCTGCTTTAAATCATAAGTAAAAATAAGGTTTCACTAATTCCCAGTTGATTGTGCCACAGGAGCATTGCAGACAAACCCACAGAGCAGCATATTGTCCAGAGAGATACAGCACAAGGATTTGGAGGCGATGAGGAGGTTTGGGTGGCAGTTTGTGATTGTTTCAGTGTCAGTGGCTGCAGTCAACTCTTATAATTCTTGTTATTCTTGTAAATGCTCTCACAGTAAACATAGCCCCCCCATTCCATGGAAGATGTGAAAGCTGCTTCCAAAATAACCTTAAATGTAACCCAAATGATTCAATGTGGCTGGGCTGCCTGAGCTTCAGGATGCTACAGGATGATACTCTCACTGAAGTCTTTTGATTGACACTGGAATGCTGAAAACACAAAGAGGAAAGGGAAATCTAATGTTAGGTATTGAGTGCTTCATTTTTCTAACCCCTGCTTTGGAAATAAAGCTGAAGGCTTCCTCTCACCCACCTTGGCTTTCCATCAAAGCTGAGTCAAAAGATGCTTCCATAGCTGTGATTCTGAAATCAGACCACACGAACAGTCACTGAGCAAATAGCCATGCAGGCAGTTCTGCTGTGGTCCCTGGGATTGCCCAGGGGTGCAGACTAGGGACATTGCTCCCCAAGACCCCAGCTGCCACCATTCTGCCTGGACAGCAGGGCATGAAGTCATCAGGCTGTACAGTGTAGTCTCCATACGACCTTCATATGGACTTTGTCCTCCAGTGCCTCTCAATTAATTCACTTTTCTTGTTTAAACAATGAGAAAATGGTGGGTTTTGTTGTAAAACTCAAGCTTGTTTCATCTTGTTAAATGAATTTTTAACTGTCTTGCAGCGATTGAAAAGAATTTTCATGGTATTTTGCAGTTTGAAGTTAAAAAGTGTTCTTGTCTTGAAATATTTTGTCTAAGCTCAGTTTCTTTGCCTAACTAAATCAGTAAACTTATGTGTGACCCAAACATAATGACTACATTTTTAGATCAGTAAAAACTTCAAAGGAGCATGTTCATTGCAGACTACAAAACCATCCTAGAATATTCACTGAGATACTCTGCATCAGGAAACATATACATATTCATTAACAGTTTTTATTTATCTTCAAAACACTACAGTTCCGAAAAAACCAAATCAAACAGAAGTCTAAAAAGCCTTTGTATTCAGTCAAGACTACTCAGGAAATTATTAGTATTACTGGAGTTGTACTGAGTAGACAGGGTCATTAATTAAAACATATTGGTTTGCTCTGGTGTGCTCTATCCTCAGCAGCAGATCTGTCAAGTTATTATAGTTTGTACAGAAGTTTTCTTTGCACACCATTTCTCATGTTTTCTAAAATAAAAACAACTCAAGGTCTTCATGCTTTCAAATTTCTCAGGGCTCTATTCACTGAAAACAACGGCAAACCCCCCTACTTACTACAATTTAATAGACTCAATCTAGAAACATATTTCTTACAATTTAAAAGTAATTTGCTCTTTCCTCAGTTGATAACCCCATAATTTATTTTATGGGCCTTCAAGTCTGGGAACAACTGTCAGCAATTTGTGTTCTGTGGAACAACAGTCTTCTGGAGATTTGTGTTTGATTAGCTACAGAAATGAAATCTAACCTCCTAAGAGAGGAACAATGACCCAGTGGTGCTGTATAAGGCTGAGAATTAGGGGAGAGGAAATCAGTTTAGCAATAACATCAAACTTCTGTGATCTTCACCATCCTTGTGAAGGTCTACACTGCTCTGCCTGGGAAGCAGCAAGACTGTGATGAACTGGTGTATCTGGAGCCTCATGTTGCTGGGTCTATTTCTAAGTCCTGAGCCAGGACCAAAGGAGTCCATGCCAGTACCTTTACACTGGTGTGCATCATAACACTGAGAATGTATCTCTAGTCATAGACCTGAGAAGACTGAAAAATGAGCCTGTTTTGATTCCTGTGACAATAGGCTTCTGGCAATAGCTGAGGAGTACATGTATCTCTATAGACTCTTACCTTTCCTGTACTATTTTATTCTTAATTTTAAAACTGGGAATGATAGCGGTGACTGGTGAGGAGAGCCTGGTCACCCTTTTCTGGGGGTAATGGGTTCAGTGAGCTGGACCACTCATCCACAGGACCGGAGGGTAAACTCTGATGTCATCTCCTTACTAATACAGGTTTATACATTCTCTTCATTTGAGGACTCATTTGCTGCCAAAATAATGATCCTAAGGTAAATGGTGGAAGTGACATTGCTGACTGAATGTGAATGCGAATGCACCTGTGAATGTATCATTATCTCAACACTTTCTGACAGTACTGATGCCCAACAGAAGGAAATCTGTATTTTTCCTAAAACTGCAAAGAAATATAAGAAAATTTGAACCAGACTTCAACAAAAGGCAGTTGTTTCTTCTATTTCTTGACCTAATTTTGCCAGTAGCTGCTCAGAGCAGAACTGCATAGTGATTCTTAACCTTCTTCAAGTTCTGACCAAAGTGATGCTCTTATGAGGTCTTTGTGTTTCCTTCTCTTACTGAGATTAGGATCTGCCTTCTCCTGCCTTTCATGAGTGTCCCTACTTCAAAGAACTCACAAAGTAAACATACAAAGCAAGACAACCAATATACTGAAAACACAGTCATGAGGATCATAAAGGAACCTAGGGGCAACTATAAGAAGTGGCCACTTGTCACAGCATGCCAACTCCACAGAAGGCAAGTTGCATGTTTTATGTCCTAAAGTAGGCACAGCAACTTCAGCATTGCTTGAAGGTGTTCCCCTGAGATAAGCACAGGTCGCAGCAACGTTTCCACCCCACACATGCTTAATGCACAGTCCTTGGCATGTCCAAGGTGCAGACTGCATTGGCAGAAACTTCTGGCCGAAACTCCTATTAAAAATGGTCTTTGTTAAAAAGTATTCCACCTGGAAATTTCACACATAATACCTTCTTTGAAAAAAAGAGCATCAAATGCCTTTTGGAAGTGGGTTTTTTCAGTCTTCCCTCAAAGTTAAGAAGCACATTTCAGTCTCAATGGCAAATTTCAAAGTGTTTAATTGATATTCTAATCTTTACTCTGTCAAGTAGACATTACTGGATTCAGCCTAAATCCCTGTGTCCAGCAAAGCCTGAATTATCATCAACAGCCTGACATGACTATCTACTGTTTGAGTTCTGATGTGCTTAGCCAGAGATCCATCTTCTTTTTACAGCTTTTATAGTTCCTTACCTTTGTTATTTTTCAACTCTCCTTGCTCCTCAACTCTTGTAACTCCTTTTCCTTAATTTAAGTTTTCTGTAAGAGACTCCTTGTACCCTGTACTAGGAGCACATACACAAAACTGTTACACTTTCAGCTCCTCTGAGTTTGCTTCTCAGCCTGGAAGTTCCCTCTGTAATACAGGCCATGTCTGAATGTGACAGCTTGAGCCTAGATGGATGCTGTCAAATACTCCATGGGAAATCCTATGACTATTCCAATTAAGATAAGTAGTCTTCATACACCATCTAGCAGATGGAGTGAGACTTGATCTTTGGCTTTGCTGAAAGGCTCTTTGCAAACTTTAGGGCCTTGTCTGTGCTGAGGTAATGTAAAACTCTTCTACTTCAGCAGATTTAGGGTCAAGCTGTAAAAGCAAAGAAATGTACACACTGACGTGAAGCCTAATACAGAGCTTCCTACGGTGAGCAGCTCATTGGTTTCTTCAGGACTCCTCTGGGTGATATGTTGGTGCTAAAGATTTGCACATGCACAAAAAAAAAATAATGAAAGCATTTAAAATTCATTTGGATAATAGTGTCATACACACACTCTTCTCACAGGGATCCCCCATCTTAGCATAACGCTGCAGTAACTGCTGAGAGGACCATGCCAAATCAAACATCAGCCTGCCACCTCCTCCAGAACAGAAACTCTGAGAAATTTTGGCAGGTATTAAAAGATCCCTTCCCCAGAACCAGCACCAGCATAAGGCTGTGACGTGCAACATCATGGCATTGTATCAGCAAAACCTGGCAATGTCCTTTGGAACAAACCCTTGTATTATGTGGCACATTCCAATGCACACAACTTCAAAAGCAATAATAACAAAAGTAACAGCTGTAGGGTCACCCCTGATAGACTGGCCATTTCAATCAGAACTGGTTGACCCACAGACAGTGTTTTTTCTTCAATTCTTGTTTAAGGAGTACAGGACTTTTCCTTCGTTATTTTCTCACATTCTACATGGTATTCTAACAGCTGTTGGAAGCTGAATATAATGTTAACAGTATATAATTTAATAAATTTATGCCCATATTGACACCAGAAGAAAACCTGAGATTGCACCACTGTGCTGTTGTATTTTTATTATACTGTAAGTACAGTTTCAAACATAATAGGATTTATTCATAGCATATTTACTCCGCTGAAGTGAGCATAAATATGCAAATATCTAAGGCTTAGACTGGGAATTGCCTGCTGCTGCTTTCAAGTCATGCAGCACTCTCTGCACTCTAAATGCAGGCTGACAGCAGAAACGGCAGAACTGCACTTCCAAGGAAAGTATTACAGGAGGATCAACCTTGCATATCATTACCTTACCCCTGACTTCTAATTCATAATGACAGTGGACACACAGTTGTAGTTTTCACACTACTTTAATGGAACAACTACAGAGAGAGAGAGAGAGAGAGTACACATTGCTGATTGGGGCAGCTCCCACCGGAGTGTGATTTGAAGAAAGAAAAATCCCTTTTTATAAGATACCATTCAGATGCACGAAGCAAAATAATTTCGTGTTGAAATACATGTAAGTGAAGGATGTTGAATTTGTTCCCTAGTTGTCAGGGAAGCAGAGAACAGCAGAAGTGCCTGTAAGCAGCACTCAGGTAAAATCTTTTTCTGAGGGAAATAAACACAAAGTATGTGCTGGGCAAGTTATTCTGCTGAAGCCAGTGGATGCAGTTCCACTGGCTTCTCTGGAATATGAGGCAGCAGAGACCTGTTTCAAAGACTTGCAGGCATGAGAGTGTATACACCAAGGTGAGAGAACTCTAAATGGGGTATATTAAAGTGAGGGACTGTGCTTATAGCTTTCTCTGAGGCAGAAAGCTCAATCAGTTTTCAAAGATGCAAATAAATAAGTAAAAAGACACAGCAGAACTACTCACGTGACAATTATTAAAGGGTAGTTGGAGCAAGAGGGAATAATCCCACCTTTGCAGCTGGGATTTCAGGTCTAAACAAATATCTGGTAACTGTCTTTAGCTGTGTACACATTTTAATTGACTTTCCACTCACTTTTTGCTTCCATGCCAGATAGTTTTTAAAAAAGTGAATCAATCGCCCATAAAAGGTGTCAGATTGTCAACAATTGAAATGAAATCCCCTGGTTCCTGAACAAACAGGCTCGGAGCAGCACTACAAACTTTCGTTCACCACTGAGGCAATTTGCCTCTCGTGTAACCTGGAGGGTATCTCTCATTATAATTGCTACTCAGTCCTGGCTTGAATTGCTCCAAGCTCTTCTAATACAATCTGATCCCTTCAGACTCTGCTTTACTGCCCCTGTTCAAGCATGAAGAATTCAAGCTGGAACAGGTGCAGATCAGGATGATTAACAATCTGGGGAACAGGGGGTCTTTCACAAGCAGAGCTGCCAACGCTATCAATTTATGTGGTAGACAACTGCTTTGGGCAGTAACCCACTGGATTTCCAGTATGTGGCAGCTTAGGTTCTTGGACGCATGGAAATGCAGGAGAATTTCACAGAGCATACACAAACCAACTTGAGATGGAATGAACAGCAAGCCTGATGCGTCCCTAGTCCTAGGAGGGGTACAGAGTCAATTGGTGGGTGCCACTTCTGCACCTGCAAGGACAGAATGGTCCAAGGGAGGCTCAGTTTGTGTACTACAGTAAAGGCTGACTGATCCGTGGGCTCAGATACGGATGGGAAGGAAAAACACTGGGAAGGATGAGATGTCACTTATGCTAAAAGATAGTATCAGCACATAAGAACAAACAAGTATGGACTGGTCAGGGATACAGTCATACTTGCAAAATGGCAGATCATAGTTAATTATTAGTATAAGGATGTTGCACAACAGCCTTCCTCTAAGGGAGGTGGAGGCAACAGCCTAGCTACTTCTAAAAAAGGCTTGAACCTTTACGGAAGATTCTACTTAAAAAGTGCCTGTAACATTAGGGATTAAATCTGCTAAATCCAAAGATCCTGTCCTGTTTTCAACCATGCAGTGGCCCTTTTGTGCCTTTCTCATAAAAAACATATGCTCTTCTCTCCTTTCTCTCGAATTTCCTCTGTGTTTTAGTCCATTGAGCATTAGCAGTAGTATCATTTTGTGTTTTCCAGTGGGTTCATCTTATTCTAAGTGTCAGTTCTTTGCATTAGCCTTTATTTCTTTATATGTTTTCTGCTTATATGTCTTTATTTCACATAGGTAAAGGAATAGAAAATTAGGAATCCTTTAGCTTGGTTGACGACACAGTCATTAAAAGAACTGTCTTGAAATTATCTGCATACCTCATTTTTTTCTATTGAACAATCCCAATTTTTTCTAAACTTTACAACATAATCACAATTACAGTCCTCTGAAATCAGCAATGATTGAATCTCTTCTATGACCATAGCATCATGAAGTCACTGGAAAATCTCCTGTGAATCAAGGGCTAAATTTCCACTTCAACTGAGAGCTGGTGCGTTGTGAATAAAACCCACATAAATCCTATTAATTTCATGCAGTGAAGGCCACAGGTAACATTCTTCCCTATTACAACATCCCTTATAACAGTCTATCTAAGCCACAAAGAAAAGACAACAACCTAGAACTTAAAAAATAAGGTCTTTTCAATTAAAGATTTAAAAACGGGAGAAGGCACCTTATATACCTTTTCCTTATCTTTCAGATAAAGACCTCTCGGGTAAGCCTGGTAAATCCTTATCTGCTAGATAAAGGGCCACTATGATGGGCCTTATCGCTTAATTAAATCCTAGTACTATGTACAATGAAGTCAATAATTTGTTATACAAGATAGCACTTCACACCATGCTGCATTGGATAACGCATCTCTATCCATTCCCTGTACCTGAGCCCGCTGAAATGGCTCATGTTCCATCACCTGCTCCCCGGCTGCCAGGAACTCATTACAGGAAAGGTGCCCAGCTTAATGTGGATGGGCTGTGATAAATGAATCTGTTGGATCAACTTGATAAACTAAGGTCCCCAAATGAAACTGATTTGATATGTAAGCCCTCATTCTATCATTCTTCCTGAAGGAACTTAGCTGAATGTGAAAAATTTGTGGATTTTGGCCCAAATAAAATACTGATGCTGTCAATCACTGTAATGGAAAAATAGTATAACTAAAGTTAATGTTAGATGATGTTGTGAAAACTGTGGAACAAATGCAGCTACTGAAAAAACCCGTATGATAAGGTCTAAATCCTGACCATCCTTGTGTACATTAAGGTTCACATCACTCATTGCATTTACATCCACACATATCAGGGGTGAAAAAAGAAACTGATCAATAACAGCTATAGCAACTATCACCATATATCACACTGGCAAGGTCTTCCTGAATGCTAAAGCCAGTTCAAATGATTCTCTTTTCCTCACAAATATTTTTGCATAAAGCAGCCTAATAATTGCAATGTTTCATTTCACTAATTGTCTTATTGGTAATATGCTCCTGAGTCTGTTTGGCAACAACACTTCTGTACATATGGAAAACTCATCAGATCAGGTGCATTGTATCTCTGAGTGTATGAAGGACCTCAGCCCAAACCCATTACCCATTAGGCCCAGCAAACACAGAAACGGCTTGATCCTGTAATATGCACAGAAGCTCCTCAATTCAGGAGTCTTTTCTTGGTAGGTATGTGAAAATTTTAGACTCGAGATCTGCTACTGGCACTAATCTTCCCAGTAGTGTCAAAATAGAGACTCTATGCCTGGGATATTTCTCCCTTCACTTTGATCAAGGTGGGTCTTCCAAAGTTAAGAGCTGCCATTCAGCCCATCTAACATAACTGAATGGAGGTTCACACCACGAGCTTAGCTTAGGCATCTGACCTTTAGACAACTAGAGGTAGAGAACATTTATCCTTCCTTTAGAAAGCATCCCTGAGGAATGTCTGAGCACAAACCTGTAGCACTGATACAGGGCAGATGTCTGTTCATGAAGGAGAGGGCATTAAAATTCCTATGTGCTCAGTAAGACAAAATGTCCAGATGAGGATGTTGCTCATACTGAAGATGTTGAGTGCTCTGGAATGTGTTATCTTTACTTATTTATGCCAATGATGTGCTCAGACTACACTCTCAATATTAAGCAGTGACAACTCCTAGCCACTGGGATAAACAGGAGTAACCATAAACTGACTCTAGATTATGCCAACCAAAATCATGCCCATTAGGACTATTCTGTAAATTGAGCATCTCCACACATTTTCAGGATTTGTTGCTATCACATTCATGCTTTCACAAAGCTGGGGGCATAAAAACTGCTTCCAGGAACCACTGGTATTGATGCCAGGCTAAATACGCTGTAAGTTGCTTGGCTTGTGTGCAGGAGTTCCTGGATTTCACAGCTGGGTACTTCTAGCAAATTGTACTCCTTTCTGTGCAGAGTCCCAAAGGATTTCCCCATAAATGCATAGACCTAGTTCTAGCATGTCTGGCAAACTCTTCTTGTATGCTTGCCAAGTTTTAAAGGGCAAGGAATCAACAGCTGATAATTTATGCCAGGAACTTACAATGATCCAAACTCACCCCTCGTGTAATTCCAGTAAAGTCAGCAGAGTTCCAGGGGAGAAGTTGTTGGCTTAGCAAAGTAAATTTTCACTGACATTTGAGGAATACACAGTATCAATTAAAGCAGAGCTAATTATTGCTACTATTATTTGCATTGCAGTAGTTCCCAGGGGCTTTTAACAGGATTATAGCCTTCTGGCACGAGGAGTTCTTAGAAACATAAACTCTGATCTGGAGGTTTTGTGTGATAGCTGACATTTGGTACCTGTGCACAATGTCCCTGTGTTCAGTGGGGCTCCACCAAGCATGGGGCTTTGCTCACAGGTATGGGCCACAAGAATCTGAGCCACAGGAGTTCCTTGTGATGCTCTGAGGCTTGCCTAGAGCCATCACATGTCCTCCTGCTCTTTTACAGCCTGGCCTGTGTCCAGAGAAAGCAAGCCCTTCCCAAAGCTCAGCATTTGGGCAAGGCCAACAATGCTGTACATTGGCTCCTTGTCAGGAAATCTTGGGAAACACTCCTAACCTTTATTTATTCTGATATGTTTATCATAGGGTACCATTCCCTTTACCTAAGAATGGGAGATCTTAGACATTTTCCACTATATTGAGTAATTCCTGAAAGGAAGGACTGCCTTGTACTTGCCAGTTTCACCCTGAGTCCCCTGCTGTCCCCAGCAGCAGATGGGCCTCTTGGTGAAACGAAGCAGAGCTTAGTCAGTAAGTCTTCCAGCATCCAGACTGAAGAAAAATTAGAAATAAAGCACGGTAATATATTTAACACTTGGATTCCCTTGGTGCCTCTTGATTTCTTTTCTCTAGATCTCTAAAATACATTGCAAACACTGCTGTCCAGAGCAATACCCAGACTTCTGAGTGCTGTCAGTTCAGAACCCAAAGTACAGCCCAAACCTTTCTGCAGCCAGTTGGAGCAGGTAATAATTTTTATATTTCACACCACAACAAGATATGTGTTCTGTTGAGATTTTGATCTTTGGTGGTTGACCAGCTTTCTAGGGACTCCACACGTGATGCATTAACAACACACTTGACACATATCTTGTTCAGCCCATTTCTCAGCTCACAAGCTCTCCTGTTCTCCACTCTTGCAGCTGCTTCAGGGGTGCCAGGGTCACATTGCTCTGAAGAAATCACAGCATCAAGTGGACTGCAGGCAACAAGGCAGTTAAGCTGCAACAAGGGGATAAATATGTAACAAGAATGCAGGAGGAAACAGAAAGAAAAATTACAGTGATGTCAAAATTTGATACACATGAATACTGCCCACAGCTCTGAAACTACATTTAGTCATGGGGCTGTGACACACTCGGAATGTATTCTGTTCAAAGTTTACCACGCCGGTGTTTTTCATCTACTTTGTATTAATCCTCATACTGTTCTCTTTTTTAAAGTAAGACATTTATTAGTTTTTAAGCCTTTCCCACTTCCTAGTCTACCTCTGCCTTTCAAGGGAATTTGCTCAAAGGTAAAACTTCTTTTACCTGTGTGTATCTTTTAAGAGATGCTGCTGCCTCCTACAATTGCTGCCACTGCCAATGGGACAC
Source organism: Scytalopus superciliaris (assembly GCA_013400415.1). Classification (NCBI taxonomy): domain Eukaryota; kingdom Metazoa; phylum Chordata; class Aves; order Passeriformes; family Rhinocryptidae; genus Scytalopus; species Scytalopus superciliaris. Next base: position 149,914 of record VXBX01009198.1, read on the forward strand.
AGATCAGGCCCAGTTACACCTACAAGAGAGTGAATTTGCTTTTGCAGCCCTCACTTGTACAGTTTAAATCCAGAATTTTCTGTCAGGTGGGACAAAACATTTGCTGCATCACAGGATGCTGCTGAAATAACCCAAGAGCAATTTAGTGTCCCATTTGAATGGAAAAAAGTGCCTCAGAGTTGGGTGTCACTTTGAGAGGTTCAACACAAGGAGGTTGACCCAAACCCACGACCGGACCACCCATCTTGGCCAGCCTGTCATGCTATGAAAACTCAGTCTGGTTTTATCAGAGTAGAAAGCAAGCTTACAAAGGGGTAACTGTGGTTAAAAAATAAGTCAGAAGCACATTTTCTCTAGGGAATTAGGAACCATTTGCTGCTGATAACACTGTTCTTAATGCCTTCATATTAATTTTAAGTGTTTAAAGGATTTAAACTTGAAAGGCTGCTGTACTGGATTTCTGACTGGTGATTTGAGTGTGTGTGCAGAAATAAATTTTTTAAATATTAAAAAAGGTAAAAAAAAATTATTGTGTCTGCTCCAAAATTAAGTTACTAAGTATTTTGAAAAATAATGTTAACATTCAAACCCAATGTAAATAAAACTGATAGTAATTATTGCTATGGAAACAGCTTAATGTACAGAAGTTAGGATACAACAATTTTTACTGAAAGGCATAAAAGAAGATGTTTACCATTATTCTCCCCAGTTTAGAGAGGGAAATCTAAAGCAGGAAATGCAAAGCAACCTGCCCCAGTAAGGCAGGAAGTGCAGAACCAGGATTACTGGATCTTGAGTTCTCTCTCTGTAATTCAATTAATCCCCTTGCAAGACAATCTGTTGTGCTCCTGACTGCAAATGGATTTGCTTTGGAAGACTCAGGGGCAAAGATATTATTTATGCAGAACATTCAGAAGTATTTAATAAACTGATGATGACTAGTTCATATAAAACAATTTTAATTCATGAATTTCAGAGCATGCAAGTATGTTAACTTATAGAAAAAACATGAGCACACTTGCATTTTATAGCACAGAGTATGTAGTACTGAGAAAAAGTTGGGAGTTTTTTATACAGAATACAGAGCAACTCTAGTTCCTGGAATTTGAAAACTCATAGGAAGTCTTGAGTGACGGTGAGCAGACACACCATAGCTGTCTCTATCATTATTGTTTAGGTCCCTGTTTCACACCTGCTGAGGTTCAGACATGTGGGAACAGTCACTTTTTTTGTACCAGAGCTGGGCAAAATGGCTGAAGTGTCTGTGTATTAACAAAATAACAGTTCAGTATCCTGATATCCTTCTCTAACATTGGATTGGTGTGTTAAGCAAATGATAAATTGATTTCTGTTTGACTGTCAGTCGTGGCAATCAAATTATATATTAAAATGAGGAAAAATATAGAGTATAAAAGATCCATAAAATACACTTTTCTACATGTCTGAATGCCACAAAAGCTGCTCATTGTGAATACTCCTTATATTTAACACTTAATTCCCAGCCACAAACAGAAGGGATACAGAGAATCACAACAAGAGAGCTGTGAATTTTAACAGGCTGCAGCTGTTACTGGCTGAGTCTCACCCCACACACTTCTCCTCCATCCAGCCTTTAAATGGTCCAGGAAATTCCCTCCCTTGCCACAAAACCCTTTTGTATTGCAAACCAGCTTCACAAAAGAAAGATCAATACCAAAGAGCAATAACTAAAATCCTGGCCCCACTGAAATCATCTGGGTTTTTACCACTGATAGTCATAGTATTCATTTATTGCCCCTACATCAGGCAGCCAGAGCTGGATTGATGGACTGCATATTAAATTATCAGCAAGCATCACCTACTGATGGTCCGCTTCCTAAATTAAAGACAGAATCCAGCTGTGAGTTCGTAGAACACATATAGAATAAACCTCTAGCTGTACAGTTGTGAAGAAAACCTGAAAAATGAGATCATATGCAATGTAGAGACAAGTCTGCAGGGAGCACAGAACAAAGTGACATGAGAACTTCCCTATTCTCATAGCGAGGGTTTAATCAGATAACGCCGATAATTTAAATACTAACATTGTTAATTATTTCCACGAGGACTTGTCCACCTGGGAAAGTTTTGCCGTTTACTTGAACTAGTCTTGCTATAGTAGGCTCCGTTAAACTGTTTTAGATCAGCTGTGGTTTCTTCACAAGTAGTGGCATAATTTTATATTGTGCCTAACCTGGTCTGTGCAGAACGCCACAAGTCCTGATTTCCCCTTTTAAAACTGGGAGAAGGCAGGAAGGAAACTCAAGAGGAAAACTTTTGGATACGTGCTTTTCTGTGGGGTCAGTGATCCAAAGTGATATACTTGGCAGGCACATGATCACCGGGTCCTTTGGGAAGGAGAAGGGAGCAAGAAAGCCAAGTATCCAGGAGGGAGGTGCTTGGAGCGACAGCAAAGGACTCGCAGCCTGCAGTGAACTAGACTGAGCATGTTGAAACACTGAACCTGTACAGTGTGTACAGGGTGACATTTGAGTGGTGGAGCAAGAACCACACGGTCTGAACTGGTTTAATTCAGTTTATACCTGTGTTAACTCCTCTGCAGATGGGCGACACAGACCTATGTAGCACTCCCCAAACCATCCATTTCGTGCTGTATTTTAATCACATTAACTCATGGGGTTTTTTTCACCCAACAGGCAGATGAACTTGGGGGTTCCAGCTGGACCTACAACTTAATGAAGCCTCAGTGCAGCCCAACACGTCCAGCTCTGGGTTCCTCGATTCAGGAAGGACTCTGAGGTGCTGGAGCGTGTCCAGGGGAGGGCAAGGCAGCTGGGGAAGGGTCTGGAGCACAAGCTCTATGAGAAGCAGCTGAGGGTGTTCGGGCTGTGGAAAAGGAGGCTCGGGGTGACCTCCTGGCTCTGCACAGCTCCCCGGCAGGAGGCTGGAGCCGGGTGGGGGTCAGGCTCTTCTCCCAGGCAACCAACAACAGGTCGAGAGCCTCAAGGTGCGCTGGGGGAGGTTTAAGTCGGACACACGGGGAATTCCTTCACAGAAGGGGCGATTAGACACGGACAGGAAGGTGCCCACCAGGAAGGCGGCGCAGTCGCCGCCCCATGAGGTGTTTAAGGACAGACTGGGCGTGGCACGTCCATGGGCGGCGCTGAGTGAGAGGCCGGACTCGATGATCTCAGAGGCCTTTTGCAGCCTGACTGACTCCGTGACTCCGCGCTTCCCTGCGAGCCGGGCACTCCAGAGGCGGTGCGAGCAGCCACCCGTGCTCACAAGAGACACCCACAGACCCTCCTCCCTCCGACTGCCCTGGCCCCCCGCTCGCCCCGGGCAGCCNCGCCGCCGGCCGGGCCGAGCGCAGAGCCATGGCCGCCGCGCTGGGAGGAGGCGCAGGTGGGTGCGGAGCGGGGCCCGCCGGGGATGGCGCTGGGCGAGGGGAGCGGGAGCCGCCCCGGCCCCGGGAGGGCCCCCGGGCCCCCCGCCCGATCCTGGGCACCGATGGGTCGCGGGAGCCGCTGTGGGCCCCGCGCCGGGGCCGGGCCGAGAGGCAGAGCGGCCTCGCCACTCGCGGGGCCTCCCGGGCGGGGCAGGGGGGGGGATGGGTGTGTTTTACTTAATGACGTTCACAGAATCAGCGAGGCTGCAAAAGAGATCAGCGAGGCCAGCCCGTGACCCAGCAGCGCTCCGGCACTCAGTGCCACGTCCAGACTTTGCTTAAAACATACCCCGGGTCGGTGGGTGTTCATTCCCGTGGTTTTTACGGGTGCGGTGTGTGGTTTGTTTGAGTAATTTATCTCTGATCCAGGGTGTGATTATAATTCGTTTTACAGACTATCCAGAAGTAGAAGGACTCGCTTGAAAAGTGTAAAATGAAGTCAGTGCCTGACCCCAGGACTCCCAGGTGTTTCACTGTGCTTCTGCTTGACTGGGGCCACCTCTACACGTAGCATTTTAAACGACAGCTCAAAACCCTCTGTGGTTCTGATTGGTATATTATGCAAACTTCAAAATGAAAACGTTTCCTTGTGTTGTTAAAAGATTTGCCAGAGTCACACTGGGGTGTGCTAGAGAGGTGCATTGAGAGACCATGCCTGTTCCTGCTGCCGTGGGCCTTGATTTCATTAGGAATAGCAGTTTGAAAACCAGACTGATCGGAGTTGTCATTTGACCCTGCTTGTCCTTGTCTGTACAAAAGTTTGTGGTGGTGCAGTCTCTGTAAGTTGCTGTCAGTGAGAAGAGAGGTGGCTCATCCCGTGCTCGCTCAGCTCAGTGTCAGACTGTGCTGGACTTGTTTACTGTGATGTACCTCGTTACAATTCCTATGGTAAATTGTGCCATACTTAAAGGTAAATGTTACAAATAAGTTCCCATATTAGGACTTCGGTTTGGGAAGAAGGCCAGGAAGGACTGCACCAGCTGGTAAAGCAGCAATTTTAATATCTTGGGCAGTGTTTTAATGGTATTAAATATACTGCAATATTGAAGTTATTTCAAAAAATCTTGGTGCTAATTTCTGTGGTTCAGGTCAGTTATATGTGATGGAAAAGTAAATTTTGCATGCCTGTTCCATGTTTGGAAGTTTTTGTGCTACTGTGAGGCCAGAGTAATTTGAAGAAAATGTCACTTTTGAAGTATTTTGGTTCCTGTGTTTAAAACTGCTGCGAGTTGAATGAGCCTGGTTTCATGGGCAAAGGTGCGTGCAGCAGCAGGCAACCTTCAACAAAGCGGTGAATTTGCAGTTTCAAGATTGATTTGCCTCTATTCTTGTTGTAGAGTTCCGTTTGTGTCTATTCTTGAATCGGGATCCCTTTGTTCTAAGTGGGCAGGAGCAGTTGTTTGTTCAGCGTTAACGCTGCGCTCATCAGTAAATGGTGGCCAATTGAATATGATCCTTGCCCCACATAAACAGTGTTTGTTTAGTCTTGGTGATCACTGTGCAGCACTTGCTGAATGAAGAAACCCAGAGGTGTCCCACGACGATGTCCATGTGCCTAGTCAGGGAAAATTCCTGCTTGAAGTTGTTCAATACATTTTTAGAATGCAGTAGAAAAAGACCAGAACTTAACAGAAATGGAATGTGTAACTTTTTGGAAAGGGACTCCTATCTAAAGTCAATAGTAGTAGCATGGGAAAGAAACTCAGAACTAAGTAGTTATTGGGCTTAAGTGGTTTTGGTCATTTAAAGTTTTAACTGTAGAAACTAATGTTTGGGAATTAGTTTTTGATTTTTTTTGTGGGAGGGAAACACTTTGAAATATGGAAATAACAGCACTGTAGTGTTTTCTTAAAATAAAAAAAGGCTAATGATAGGCAAATTAGTACAGAATAGGTTTTGGAAACATAAATTGGGTTGTTAATTCGACGATATTGCAGGGTAACAGTTGATAAGGTGAGATAGTTTTGGTTTTAAGGATGCAGATTAAAATTAAATCCTCTGTAGGGTTATATGGCGAGGCTGAAAATTGTGAAATGTCTGGCAATTAAAGATTAAATATATTTGATGTGAGGAAAGTGATCTATCTGGACAGCATGTGTGGTCATTCATAATCTTTTAGGCTCTTGGGAAACACTGGCTTGATTCATAAGAATAAAATATTGATATGTACTTTTCTAACCTGATGTGTTGGTGCAGCGAAGCTTTCTAAGGATGAAGGTAAAGGCTCTTTTGGTGGTATGTTTCACAAACAAACTAGGAAGTTTACAAGTGATGGTGTGTGAGGTCTCTGGGACTAGTTCACGGTTTCATGTTACTTCACAAATTCTTTTGCTAAGCAGCCTGATTCATCCTGCTTCTGATTCCAGAAAATATGTATGATGAAACATAGAAATTCAAGGTGGCTGTGTAAATGGTAAGGGACCTTGAGCGCTCATAGTTGCTTATTAGCCCACTGATAAGGATAAGATATGGTTCCCAAACTTTAATTTGGCGACTCAGATGGGACCCACAATCCCCAGCTAAGAAATCTGTTGTCTAAAAGTGAGGAAAAAAACTTTTGAGGCAATATTAGTCTGGGTAAAGTAGAGAGTAGTTCTTTACTGAAAAACTTTCAGGTCACAGAGTATATAGACACACACCAGTATAGGGGTCTTACAAATTTTATAACACTACTTAACTACCATAACTAAAGGTGGCATCTAACCCAAGAACCATCCACCCTGCTGCCACTGTCAGGTCTGCTCCTTGGCATGCCCCCCCTGGAATTGAGTGGGAGGTCTCAAGACCTCTGAGTTCACCATCATATTCATATCACATCCCTTTGGAGCTTCTCGAAGGTCTCTGGGCCTTCTATTGCTTTGACTAAAATGGTATCTTATTATGTCCTTTTTGTACACGTGTCCCAAGCGTGATGTTCTAGCTGCTATCTCACCCTTAAGACAGAAATTCAGGAATGTGGTACAAAGTCAAAAACTGTTAGCTGCTACCTCAAATGTGAGAAATTATATAACTATAGAAAAATCTACAAGTATACAAAACCCTAAGGCATCAGAATCATGACACGACCACGGTGGAGGAGGAGCTGAAGAGAGTCCCATCAACATTTCCTGCTGGAAGTCCTGTCCTAAGAGTAATGGAATGGGTGTCTCTCTGCTCCCAAGCCTGGTATGTTATTCCTCCAGCTTGAACTAGACCTGTCTGATTTCATTTGAACACACATGATGGCAGCTGTTGTACTCTTAGCAATGTCGTGACTTAACCTCTTTTGAAGCTGTTGATAAAAATTGGAGAGAAGCTTACACTGCTAGCACAGCAAGCACCTTTCTCAGTGTTGTGGGCCACTGCCCAATTCAAAATCTCCAGTGTGACAAATGCAGTTGAACTTGTTGTGCTTCAGGCTATTCAGCAGCAGCATGCAGGAACTGGAAATAGATTCTGCATTTGTGGCTAGATGAAAGTGGGTGGAGTGCTGGCTGTATTTTGGTCTCTGAGGGTATTGCATCCTATTTTATTAGATGGACTGGTGTAGCTGTTCACAATATTTTAGGATTATATTGGACTATGCACACATTGAAACTCCTCTAAGTGCTAAAGGCCTTTTATGTAGAGTTTGCTGTTCATGAAATACTAAAATATGCTCAGGGGCTGTTGTAATAAGAAGTGCCAGTGCATTGCACTTAGTACTATACTGAGAACTAGTGCCAAGAAATATTACTACTTGTGAGTTTGTGGCAGGGAGATTTCCCTTAAACACAGCAATTTTAAATCTCTTTATACTTTTCTGACAAGCTTTCACTGCAAGTCAAGTTCTTCTGAATGTTCTCTCTTTTCAGGTCATCTGAATTAAATAAATCCTTGGTATTAGTTGTTTTTGCAAGAGTCAAACCAGGCTTTATTGCATCAAATACTAAGCCTGAGATTTCAGGTCACATAGAATTTGTTGTTCAGAATAATTTACGATGGTGGTTGTCACTGACTTGACTAAAAAACCCCCAGGTAAGTAATGTGATTGGTCTTGTGTTACATTCTGCTGTAATGCAGCCTCAGTCTTAACTATAACTTTTGGTGTCTGTGCAAGATGCTGGAGAGTTTCTGGAGAGTTGCAGTTTGTCATCAGTGTCCAAATCCTTTTGGGAACGGAGTTCATGTGAATTTTGTTTAAACTCTTGGCCTTCTTTCACTTTTCAGTGTTTGTGAGACAAAGACTATGGCACTTTTGTTTTTCCAAAGCAAATATATTTTCTAGTTCAGGCAGACTTTGGAAGTAAGTTTCGAGGGGTTTTTTTGTGGCTGCAGTTCTAGGCAGCATACCATGAGTTCTGTTCTTGCTTATTGTTGGTGAGTTGCTTTGCATCATAACAAACTCTAAAATAAAGTTGGTTTTGGGAAGGTAAAAAGAACTTCTGTAGAATTTATTTTTTGTGCCTCGTTTCTTGGAGGAAGCTGAGTTCTGTTTATAGGAGTAATTTGAACAGAAAACATGAAATACACTAAATGAGGAACATGTTAGGCAATTGTTAGATTGTTGTAAGTACTTAGTCACCAAATACTTAAGGCTTCTATGAGTAATTGTTTACCAGTGTGAAGGCTGCATGATGTCTGTTCCTGAACAGATAAACTCAACTATTTGTGGTTGAATGTAGTGTATTTGTGAATAATGTAGTAGGACTGAATGTGATTTTTGTGGTGGTGTAGAGTGCTCGGTTTTCTGTAGTAAGTGGGACTGGATTCGTAGTGGGCTTCATAACCTGTTAGGTTTCATGAGGAATGTCTGTAACACAGGTTAGCGATGTAACTCTACTGCCAACAGCAGCTGAATGAAAGCTTCTGGTAACAAATTGTGACAGCATCTCACAGGAAAAAGCACAAGTCAGCAGGAACTCCCGAACCTGAATCCATGATGTTCAGGTGCTGAAAATCTGAGTTTTTGCAATAACTATGTGTTGTGTAACCTTTTGCAATGAAATCAGAAAAAAAATCTTACAGAAATAAACTATTACATAATCTGGTAAACTGTTTTTAATCTGGAGATCTGTGCTTGAAATGATGCCAGGTTGTCATGTTTAGTGTTTTGAATGGGATAGATCAAGGTGGACTTGTTCCAATCAGCATTATTTTAAAGATAGAGAAGTGGTGTTTTTCATGTGGTAAATGACTTTTCCCCTCTTGTTTTCTGTTCTTTTTAATTTTTTTTTTTGCTAGCTCTCTTACCTGTGACAGAATCACATCATAGGGTTTGTTTTTATTTTGTCCAAAAGCAGCGGGGCTTAGTTACTTCATTAAAAGACCTCTTGGTAAAGAGTGAGTAGTATTTTTTTTTTTTATGTGTTGGCCTATGGGATCATGGTGACATCTTCATCTTGTTTTAGATAAGGAGAAATCTTCAATGCCTTTTCAATGCCTAAAACTAATAGTTTTATGTTCATGGCAGTGTAATATTGAATGAACCAAAATACACAATTTTGAACTGTTAGGGGTTGAGGCAACATGTGGTTAGTGTTCTGGGAAGCTTTCATGTGTATTTCTGGGAAGACTAATGATACAGTAATCAAATGTTTTCCTTAGTCTGGAAGTCTTGGCCATCTCATTGCAGTAAAATACTCCATCTTAGCAACAGTTGCTATGTGGGACTAGCTTTTTAGGCTATGTTAGTAACATTTTAAGATGTTAAAAGCTCTGCAGTGTTCCTGCTGATTCACCTCCTACGCTTGTGAGACTGTGTAGCTTCAGACTTCGATGGAAAAGAATTCGTGAAGGTTTTATTGAACAGGTATCCACAGAGTTAGAAGCTGCCATCAGCATAGCCAAAGAGGAAGCGAGGCTTGTATTTTGTATATTTCCAGAGTGGATGATCTGTTCTTATTGAACAGAAAAAAAGATACAAGTTCTGAGCATATATCATAAAACCAGAACATAAGCTGTACAGAACAACTTGCAGCACTCCTGGTGCTATACCAGGTTAAGTATAAAGAAAATAGGAGCCTATTAGTGTGGGGCCCAAGTGTGTTTGGCTGTCTTTGTGCTTATTCTGATTCACAGCTGGCCAGAGCCTTGTGAGGCAGTCTGGTCTAGAAAAACAGCCAGCATTAGTCCATCTGTGCAGCATCCTGAATCGTCTCTATGGCTTTGATCATGGTGGTTTTCTTAGAGCTGCAGTGGGAAGAGCCAAGTGGTGGATTATTTCGGGTTTTTTTCCCTCTATAACTGGCCTGTTCTGCTTGCTTATTCAGTTAATGTTTTTCTGATATTTGATAGGTCTTGTTTGATTGGTTTTGTTTGTTTTGTTGGGTTTTTTTTAAACTTTCTAGTGCTGCTTGGGAACTAGAGAGGGGCTTAGTGTGTTTAGTGATCACCTGTCAGGATCTTCCCATTTCTACCCAGCCGATGCAAAAACATCATCTCAGTGAGCTTTGCCAGGAGAGTCAGAGTTGCAGGCAGGAGCTGTAGCCAGTGCATCGTGTGTCTTAGCAACAATTTCAGTGTATGGCTGCACTGAGACCACTGGAAGAACTACAGAACCTCTTCCAACTCCTGCAGTAGACATTTTCATGCTTTAAGAGCTTATGTTCATGGATTCCCACGCTCCCTTTTTTTTCCTTCTCATCTCCTACACACTAGTACTGAGAATTTTAATAAAAAATTAATGTTTGGCTGTTGCTCTCAGGGGGTTTGTGCTCTGCAGATGCTGAGTTTTCTTACTTCTGCACAAGTTAGTGCTTTACAGGCGTTTAACCACCCTTGGCACAAACACTGATGTGCAGGTTTCTCAAGGAGAAACATCTATACATGTTATGCTGACTTGTTTACTGGTATGTTCCAGTGTTATTGCCTAGACAGGTAGAAGAAAAATGAAAGTCTGTGGTTTCACAAATGAAGGAAAAAAATTATGCCTCTGGAGGTGTATTAGGTATTGCACTGCAGGTGCAAGGCCTGTGTCCATTGCAGTGCTTGCTGTTTCACAGGTGATGAAGCTGGCAAGGAGTGCTGTTTGTAGATGTGTGACTGTTGTGATCTCCTTTTCTAAAGGAAAGCTACAACCTGCTTTGGGCTCTGACAGACCTTAATGTCAGAATGACATAATTTGTAACGCTCAGTGTCAGCTGTCACAGAACAAATAAGCATAAAAACAAAAAGGTGTCTCCTTGTGTCCCAAAGGTCTTTGTATCACGTGTGTTGAGATGGGGAGAGAAGAGATAAGAATAGGGAGGCAGTGAGGATACATGTGGAGCAGTTCTTGCAAGCTGCAGTCACCACACACAGTCATTCTTGAGGCTTTTTTGTGCATCCTGCTAGAGGGGACTTGTGCATAGGGATTTGATGGATGTAATTCAGCTTTGAATTTTGGTAGAAGTTGTTCATAAATAAGGAATAGGATGTGAGAAACTTGGAGCAGTTGGATGAGCTGGAGGTTCATGATATTGCCTGAGTGGCAGGGGTTCAGGTCTGCTGTAGAAATTTACCAGGAACTTGGACCCTCTTCTGGTATTGTTTCTTCACTAGCAGTAGTAACAGATTGAAGCACTTCTATGGCTGTGAAACTTAGATATCTCTCTGGCAAAAATACTCTGAATTGCACTGAAAAGTTTATCTTTTTGCTATAGAGAGATTTTAATAGAAAAGAAGGGTTTGGTGTGTAATTTCATGTTCTCCAGATTTAAACACAGCTGATTTGAAGGTCTCTCTGAAAGAATTGTGTACCAAGAGCTAAGATATTCAAGTGCTATTGGTTTATTGTACAGCTCTCTAGGAATGTGGTGCCTGAAGTGAAAAAATGTATGTTACAGATAGGCCGGCATAGCTTGAAAAGAAGTCAGGCTTCCTGATGGTGATCATTGTCTTGAGCTGTGTTAGTCAATACATGGACACCTGTAATTTGGGTTGCTGCCAAACCAGTTGCTTTAGCTTAAAAAATAATCATTGGCACTGGTTTCATGAAGTCAGTGGATTACAGCAATCCAGCTGTAAGAACAGTGACAGGGCAGGATAGTTGTGCCCTTAAAATGTCAGTGCACCAAGACGGTCACTGCAGCATGGTTTGGAATGACCATAAGGAGAGCAAGGTGGCCTTTTCTTCAGAGACCATAAATTTGGATAATTTAACATTCAAGAGGATGATGGGAAATGCTTGTGCATTTGGCTTTCCCCTGTGGGCGGAATAGGAATTGGAATAGAAGGAGTTTGTAATATGTAGATGTTTGAGCAGAGAAATGTAAAACAATTGTGTCAATGGTGTTAGCCTATGCAAATTAAATATAGAAGATTAGTTAAAACATAAACTTACCTGTCAATAGTAAAGGGGGGATAACCTGATGATCAAGGGGAATTATTTCTTACCTAGTGTTTCAAAACAGAAGAGTTGCCACACTTGACTTGTCGCATCATAATTTATACTGAACAGTCTTTCACAGCTATTTTTGATTGAAAGTTCTGGTTTGAAAGTTCTTAATGTAGTGATGTTGCAGGATCTGAATTTTCACTTTTTAATGTTTTCTCCTTTTAAACTTCTGTCACTCACTAACACCAGTATTTTGATAATATGAAGTGAAAAGTGAATAGGTTTGTCATTGCATTTGGGGAATATTCATTGAAGGATACTGGGCTCAGTTTAGAGTGCTGAAGACAGATGAGGTTGTGGAGGTTTATTAAAGAAACTAAACAAACATAACCCCCCCTGAATAAAATAGTTGTTGTGTAGCACTGTACTTGGTCAGAGTTGAATGCAAATAGAGTCAGAAGGATGGGTGGATATATGGCATCTCAGTGATCACCAGTCTGTCAGACTGCAGGGACTGCCTTGCTGAACCCCCTGTATTTTGCAGACCATTAAACTGCAGCAGTTTTCCCCCTGTGTTGAGCATAACTTCTGTTTGCTCATTTGTTTGATTCTTAGTGAAGTCATTACAGTGTGTGGAAACAGTGAATCCAGGTGTGCATTCCCTGTTGGGCTGTAGCCAGAGGATGGGGAAGTGAGGGTTCAGTGTTTCTGAGGGTATGTGTTTCCAGTTTACACATGACAAGACATGATGTCGGAACAGAGCAGACGACCTTGGCGTTTTTCTGCAGATAAATGGAAGACATAATATTTTTAAGTAACAAAATTGTAATTTGCAAACTGAGCTATGCAAGATGATTTGGTAGGCTAAACTGAGGGTATTTGTTGAGAGAAATATTTGGAGCACCAGTTTCTTGGAAGGCATGTGCCTGCTTAGGTACTCAGTGTTTCAGAGACTGCTGAGTGGTTTTACTGCCCCAGTTGAGACAATTGATGGTGTGTTACACCTGACTGCCCTCTTTTCTTCCGGGTTGCTGGTACTCTTCTGCCTTGTGCTGACCTGAGGTTACCTCCTATTTTCAAAGTGCCTTTGCGGGTTTGTTAGTGAATGAGATTGTGGCCCACAAGGCAAGAGGAGATTTGTCAGATACTGTTTCCTTCACCTCCATTACATCTCAGTTTTGTGCTTTTCTGCAAAGCTCCTGTGTCTGGAATGACCTTCATCGACAAAATTTTCCAGTTGTCTATCTCATACTCTTTATTTTTTCCTTGGGTAATCCTCACCTCAACAGTGAGAAAAGGGAAAGCTGTGTAGTGTGTCATGGGTTTTTCTGATTATTGAAACATGGGGGTGTTGGTTGACAGTGGCTGAACATGAGCCAGGAGTCTGCCCAGGTGGCCAATAAGGCCAGTGCCATTGTGGCTTTTGTGTGTGTCCAGCAGGACAAGGGCCATCATCATCCCCCTGTACTCAGCACTGGTGAGGCCACACCTCAAGTCCTGTGTTCAGTTTTGGGCCCCTCTCTTCAAGAAAGACACTGAGGTGATGGAATGTGTCCAGAGAAGGGCAGTGGAGCTGGGGAATGGTCTGGAGCACAAGTCCTGTGAGAAGTGGCTGAGTTAACAGGGGATATTTGGTCTGGAGCAAAGGAGGCTCAGGGGGAACTTTTTTGCTCTCTACAACTTCCTGAAAGGAGGGTATAGCCAGGTGGGGATCAGGCTCTTCTCACAGGTAACAGGACAAAAAATGGCCTCAAGTTGTGCTGGGGGATATGTAGATTAGATATTAGAAAACAAAAATCATGGAAAGAGTTACAAAGCATTGGAACAAGCTGCCCAGGGAAGTGATGGATTCACCATCCTTGGAAGGGTTCAGATAATATATGGGTGTGGCACTTGAGGACATGGTTTAATGGTGAACGTGGTGGTGGTGCTGGGTTGACAGTTGGACTTTGTGTTCTTAAAGGTCTTTTGCAACCTTAATGATTCTGTGATTCTGTGTTGGGTATTTGTCTGTTTTCCTCATGCTAACTTGAAAGCTAGAAAAAGGTATTTTTGCATCTTCTGAACAACACCCCCCCCCACACCCACCCATAAAATCCCATCTGTGCGGTTGCTTTGGAAACCTTTCATTTCAGTGAGAATTATTTAACGTGATCACCTTCTTTACAGATGATGACTTTGATCAGTTTGATAAGCCTGGTGCAGAAAGGTCTTGGAGAAGAAGAGCTGGAGATGACGACTGGGACAGGTAGGTAGAATATTTTCATGTTCATTTTCTGTTTGCTGAATTGCAGTGCTCTGTTTTCCCATTCTGGCATTTTGTATTCTAACATTTAGAGCAGTGCACATTTAGATACTAATGAAGATGTTGGTTGTTTTGCAAGTGTCAGCTGATGCTGGATTGTGCCAAATACGTACTTGCCTTGAGGAATATAGAGCACTGTGAACAGATACCATTTAAAATTGGATAAAAACAAAGTATTTGTGGTGTGTAATTTTGCAATTAGTGTCCTGGTTTTCGTTTTTAAATATTTAGTACATCTTGGTGGTTTAAATAGTTAGAATTTGCTAGTACTTGAATTTGCTCAACTTAAGGAAAAAAAATATTAAAAATTAACTAGATGTTTAAATTCTTATCCTCAAAGTTCTACTTGTTGAGTTTTTCATTAGGGAAGAGTAGTAGCACCTAGGTGGGGTCTTCTTCAACAGTATGACTGTTGTAAAGATTTAGAACTATGTGTGCACTTGTTTTTTTGCAGGGAGAATAAGTGTGACTTTTTATGTGAAAGGAATATGGCTGGGAAAGAAATCAAGCTGCTGGCTAGACTCATCGGTTCTTTCTGGGAGAAAACTTCACTTATTTGTGTTACTTTTCTATGTTTCCTTTTTAGTAATAAATCTGTTCAGACTTTGCCAGTGGTTTTCATTGTAAAAGGCAAAAAACTCCCAAACCATTCCAAATAGATTTCTGTCTTCTCTAATAATCACTCAAATAATTGTAGTAAACAAATTTTACTCTAAGTAGTTTTCCACTGAGCTGAGCCCTTGGAGTGAATCAACTACTCTATAATTGTTGTCATTCCAGAGAGATTAGTTTCCTCTTCCATGCTTTTCTGCCGGTTTAAGTGGGTAGTTTTCATTGCTCTAGGAGGCAAGTATGTGACTAAGGAATTTGGACAGTAGCTCCAGTATACAGGGTGTTCTGCTGTTTGCTGGAGAGCAGTGTCTGCTCTCTGTCAAGCCAGTACAGCTGTTTGAGGGTTGGGTGGTGAACTGCACCAAAGGACTGCTCTGGTTTGAGAATGTAATTAAAATAACTTGTCCAGGCTGGGTCGCTGCTGTGCTGCCTCCCAGTCTCAGGCTTGGCTATCAGAAACCCTAAAATTGCTACTAGAGACAAAACGTTTTGTATTAGAATGTTTTTTTGAACCTTTTGCTGCTTTTATGGTGCAAATAGGTGGATGCTTAAATGCTGATTGGTCACATTTGCTTTTAGCTGTCCTACTCATCACTTAAGAAAATTTGGAAGAGTCAGGCAGCCATTGCATCAGAAGTTTTAAGCTTAACTCCCTGTGGCAAAGCTGGTTTTAGTAGTATTTTAGAGTATTTTCATTGAGCTGAGACTTTGAAGGACACAAGGATTCAGTTTCAGAAAAAAAGTTTTAATTTGTGTGTTTATTATTACCTGCATATAATTTGAGATAGCTGATCAAAAATTCAGTTGTTTACTTGAGTGAAATTATAAGAGAAGTGGTTTCAGGGGCAGAGTGGAAGATTCCAGAGCTTCATTCTGTTCATAATTTCAGACCCTTTTTTCTTTTTTTTTTACAACTGCATCTAATAGAATATTATTTACATGTGTTGAAATATTTTTTTAATAGTGTTAATCTTTTCAGATTGACAAGCTGTCCTTGGAAGTGTTAAGTTCTATGAGTGCCTTGACAATTACAAATGCTGTACATGGAAATGTTGTCTAATGTAGTTGCATAAGGTTTTTTACCTATTGGCCTAATTCACTATAGAGCACAGTTTCTGGAAGATGGAAAAAAGGCTGAATGAACACAGTAGTCTTGGGGTGTTTTAATCCTTCCTGCTTTGTTTTGCAACTAAAGTATTGTTTTGGGGGGAGATGGAAGTTCTGTTAGTCACACATCTTGATCAATCGTCAGCTCTTACTGTGTTGTTACTTGACTGAGTCCCATCCCCCAGTCATTTAAATAATTTTGAGTTTTCAAATATCTCTCCTTTCTCAGGCATTGGAGTGTGATAACTGGGAGTTGGAAGGCCCCAGTAATTTGGGATGCATTTCTCTTGGAGAATTTTTCCCATTACATTTTTTTACGAGTTCTTTTCCAGAAACATTTGTATCCTTGCTGCTGCTCATGTTTAATGAGGCATGCTCGTGAAATTGGAGGCCAAAAAAGTCCAGTCTGACGTCTTTATCACGGACTGTTAATTTATACATTTATTTCTTTAGGTAACGCAAAGCTTGGGTTTGGGAAAAACATCCATTTCTGCTGCTCTCCTCGAGATGACAGGAATGATTTAGTAGTTGACTTTTGCTGAAATTGTTCTGACCCATCTCTGAGATTTTTTTTCTCTATGCTGGCAGAAAACTTTGCACCTTTTGTTGTCTTGTGTTTATTATTATTTTCTTCATTAGGTGAGCTGAATTTAGTCAGTGAGCAGAATGTTGGGTATTGGAAGTTGAGAAAATTGAAGGAAATGGGTCTGTTTCTTATGAGAGCAGTAGACTCTTAGTACTGTGGTTTCAGAAACTCTGTTGAAACTCTTGATAGTGAGGGTGAATTGACTGTGTAACTATCACAGATGTGCACTTTTATTTCAGCTCAATTTTTTTTATGTGGCATTGTGTGATGGCAGATTGCAGCCATTCATTTTTGTCTGTTTTTCTCAGCTAGCCTTAGATCTTTTAGTATCTAGAGTTTTTTGTTTGTTTTGTCTCCTTTGTGTTTGTTTGTTTGTTTATTTTGGGGTTTTTTTTAATGGTCAGATTTAGGTACTTCTGGTCTCTCTGCTTTCTGATAGGTAACTTCAGACATGGCTGTTTTACAAACCATGAGATACTGCAGCTTTACTGTGCAGGCTTTCCACTGTTACTTTGTTTATTCAAAAAGTTATGGTCATTTTTCTTTTAATTTATCAATGAAAATACTGAATAACATCCAGTATTTTAAGAGGTTTTGAGCAGCATCCTGTGAAAGACTTTTGTTTCTGATACAAGCTCAATTTATGTGCTAGTGCTAATTTTGGTGACTGTCAAGCAGTAAGCCAAAGCTCCTAAAAATCTAGAATATGTTTGCATTTACTTGTATTGATCAAATGTTAATATTTTTCTAAAAAAATCACATCAAGGATGTTGTTTATTAATGTGTTAAATAGCCCTAACTATGTTTAGAAAATTAATCTTTGACTTTCTTTTCCATTCCTTTTTTAAATCTGAATTTCTTTCTTCCTGAACTTTGTTTTGTCTTTGATTGCTGCTATAACACAGATTCTTGCTGTCCTTTGGAATTTCTCTAGTGCAGTTTTATTAAAGGCTGTCAGTGGTGGACCATAGTGCTGGGAAAGGTTTTCAGACCCTGTGGTGCGTTTGTCAGATTACTGGCAGTTGAAGAGATTAGTGATTTTTTTTGGAGACAAAATTGAAGTAGGAAATGCTTCTGCAACCATTTCTGCTAGGTAGAGTTTCTTGTTTCTGAAGTAAAGGGCTTAAATTCTAGTCAATTTGCTCTTTGGAGTATGTCATATATCTTATGTCCCAATTTTTGTTTAATATTCCAGTGAGCACAAAACAATTGCTGTTTGTTAATGTTCAATCATTCCTGAAACTATTTGAGATCAGTAACCATAAATAAATTCTGTGTTCTGATAACAATGTCCCATTTAGGGCTGATTTGGTGTATCATCTGTTCTTTCCTAGCCCACTAGACTTTTATTCCTCCCTTCCACACCGTGTTATCCGTACAGTAATCAGCTCTGAAAAAGACATATCCATCTGCAAGAAGAACTCTTAGCAGTGATTTATGTCTTGGGATTGCATTCCCATTTTCAAGTATTTACCATATAGTCCTAAGGAACTCTTAGACAAATTCTGGTTGTGTTCCTATAGTGCATTCTTACTTTGGAGGATTTTATTCTAAGGCATGGTGGTGGTCTTGGTTTGGTTTGTTGTTGGTTTTTGTCGTGTTTTTGGTTGTTTGATTTGGTTGTGGTTTTGGGGGTCTTTAAGGTGTGCAGGTAGAAATAGTGTCAAATTACAGCTCATATTTCAATGCACTGCCATTTAAATATTGACATGCATATTCTAACACATGCGTTTGTCAATAACAAGTATTTGTTATAGAAGTGGGAATCTGCTTATTCTTGTCACTAGATAATTCTTTCACTCAGGGAAGAATGAGTTTAACAGTTGTTCTAAAGTTTTACTCACCTGGACTGTAGTTCTTTGTGTTGAATCTTATTTATGGAACAGTTGCTATGTGATGGCAGAAGTTTTGTAAGCCAGGTATTTCTGTGCTTACTGAATTCTCGGGCACAATTACAAAAATGGTGAAAACATGCATTTGATTTTGCCACCCTAGAGATAACTGTTTGACCTTACCCTCAACCTGAGGAGGAGGAAGTGAAATTTTAGGGAAAATCTAGGCCTAAGACTGGCCTTTGGAAAGATCTAGGCTCCCAAGCCAACTGGCCTCCCAGCCACCTTGCTGAGATGTGTCTTCAGCCCATGTGGTGACTGTAGACTGGGTCCTGCCCACAGGACATTCCCATCTCACTTGATTCCTGCCTGGGGAGCTGGAAATCAGCAGTTCGGACAAAATGGCCTTGAAGTGAAGGATCTGGAGTGGGGACCTGGCTATCTGTGTTTTGGCTGGCTGTGCCTGCGTTTTGGCTAGGTTATTGTGCTCTGTTTAGTTGTAGAGATATGGGAAGGGGAGCATATGGAAATGAAATGACTACAACAACAGACTTACTTCATATGTATGGTATGATCTGTTTTTTCACTGAAAATATGTATCTTGTTTTCCTGAACGCTTTGCTAAAAGGAGGGATTTGTGCAGACTGTGGCAATTCTCCTCAAGTCAGTTTTTTAAGGCATTGTATCCATGCTGGTGTAAATACTGGTATTTTTGGTCTGTGTTTTGCCCAGTCACCTGTGGGAAATCATGTTTTCCTTGCCAAGTTATGGGAAAAACACACTGATAAAGGGAGAAACTTTCAGGGAAATTCCAATGCTGCTGCACATGAGTAGTGGAAGACCACTTTGCATGGCAGGGGGAGAAGCCAGGGACCCCTACGTGGAGGGTGATGGCCACATCCACGGAGGCAGATGCCCCCTTTGGCAAAGTTATAAAGGGTGGGCAGCTTGCTCGGGGTGGGGCTCGCTATTCATGAAGAGACCATGTTGTCTCTGTGGGGATGCCGGCCAGTTGGCCAGCCTCTGAGGGTGCTGCCTCCGCCTTGGGAGGATTGGGCATTCTAAAGTTGGTGAGACAGCTCCGTGTAAGTAACACCTGGATGAGTCCTTACACGGGGCATTGGGATTTCTCTCTCTCTTGCTCTCCTTCTCCCCTGCTCGCGGTTTCCATCTTACTTGGCCACCTTTTGTAATAAAATACTGCTTAAGTTACGCTCACAACAGTGTTTGGGTTTCAGTTCTCACGTGCTTCCAAACCCTCCCTGTTACAGGCATGTACCCCTATAAGGTGTTTGTTTCTGTTTTCTGAGGTCCAGCTTCTTAACATTTTTTACTGTTTTCCAGTGAACTTGATGATGATTTGCTTGGAGAGGACTTGCTAACTGGAAAAAAGGTAAGAGATGTGCATTAAAGTAAATTGTTGCAGATAACAAAATGTGAATGTTGTTTAACTTAGCCACTTCAGGTGTTTGGTTTGGCCTCATGTACTTTACAGTTACCTCCCCAAAGCCTGACAGCCCACAGGTACCTGAGATCTACCCTATGGCCACAGCTCTCTGCACCCAGGGTTCTGTTTCCTTTTGTGAAATACCTCCAGGTGTGGCTTTTCAAAATACAACTTTTAGGAAAATTACTCTTTTCTGAGATAGTATTTCTTCTCATAACACGTGGTTCAGAAAGGAGGGGGTTCTTAAAAGTAATTTCTCTGTAGGTCATATTGACTTAACAATCCGGGGGAAAAAAAAGATGCAAAACAAGAAAACCCAATTAGGCCTTCTGAGTACTGATTAGCATGCTGGAGAATTTAATTTCAAGTGCCAGTTCCTTAGCTATTAAAAATTACTTGTCAAAATAGCAGCAGTATTTACCAAAGAGTAGGTAAAAAGGCAGTCAGTGGTGTCTGTTAAAGATCACAGTGTGCACAATCTGCCATTGCATTGTCTGACGAGTGGGCGGAGGATTTCCCCTTTTACAGTGAGAGGGGAAACATGGGAGCAGGTAGAACTGTAGAATGTAAACAAGTTCTCAGCATGTCTGATACAGACTGCTCATGCTCATATCTATTTCCAAAATTGGGTTCTGTGAAAAGAACTAAGTGTATGTTTGGATTTGTCAGGTATCTGCAGGAGAAACAGGATTCCTATTTGAGAAATCAGACTGTCTAGTCAACTCTTTCTATATTTTATCTGCTAAATGAACTCATTTAGAAAGTAGTTTTTAAAGTTTTAGTTGGAGATTAATAGGTTTGCTAAGAAACCCAGGTATTTTAAGAGTTGAGTTTTATTTGATGCAGTTTTTCAATAAGCACACTCTATGTTGCAAATAAGCTTCTTGAAATTACTCTGTAAATATCCCCTGTTGAAGATAGGAAGTTCCTTACTCTCGTGTATTGGTTTGAAAAAGAAAACAAAATTCCAGGAGTATGGGGATTGCAGCCATGTGTTATGCAGTTATCAAAAGCATCAGCAGTTAGCACTGTATGTGTCTTTTTAGTTGGAATGCAAGTTGATAAAGCTGCTTGCTTATCTTAAAAAATATAAAATTGCCCATGTGAATACTGACCAGTACTAGATTCTCCAAAGTATTATTTTTTTTTTCTTGTACTTTTTCTATTCTTCTCTTCAGTTTGCCATGTTACAGGGCAGTATCTGTGGGTATGGACTCATATGGTGGGGTAATAATAGATTTCTCAGGAAGTTTTCCCTGACCTATTTAGGGTAAACTACTTAAGCTCTAGATAAATCTACCTTTGTATAACCTTTGTGCCTCTTACTTAAGTTAAGAGATTGGAAATGCTGCTTAGCAAACCTGCAGTTATCTCTTCCTAGTGGGTAATTATTAAAAANAGTCATGATTTTTCAATTTTCCTCATATAGTTATCTTCTTTTCTCCAGTCTGTATCTCTGGTCTCTAGTAACTTCATACATTTTCTTGACTTGCCTAATGCATCAAGGTCACGAGGCCATGAACTAGAGTTAACCTTTCGTCCTTTCTAGTCTTTGTTAAGTGAGTTGTCATCCTTGGCTGTATTTGAGAATGGATCAGGGAAAAATGTTGATAGATATGGAACTTCACAGAACTCAAGTTTGCATGAAACTGTCAAAGATGTATTTTAAGGGTTGTTGTCTTGTATATTTTCTGTAATCAAATTAGGTAATTTCCTTGAAAAGGGGTGTGATCTTTGTCTGGGATGTGTTCTTAAAAAAATACTTAGTGTTCAGACGTTTCAGTAGTTTCAGTACCTATTTAGTTAAAAGTTTATCTCTTTTATGGTTGACTTTTCGTTATTGACTTTTTCTGAAACCTAGAATCAGTCAGACTTGTCAGATGAGGAGCTGAATGACGATCTTCTGCAAAGTGACAATGAAGAGGAACCAGAATTTCGGTATTTGTTTCCTAAATCTTGTTTTGGATAATTCAAATCTAGTAATGACTACTACTACTACTGCTAATTACTAAAGTTACTGTTATGTACTTAAAATGGTTTTGTTTTTTACTTAGCAATTTTTATATGTATCTAATGGACTCAGTAGCATTGTTAGTATATCAGTAACATTATTTTTTGGTTATTTCAATCTCAAAAATTTAACGAAAATCTATAAAAAGCTTTTAAGAAGAAATTGTGTCATCTCCTGTGCATACAGAATTAATTACAGAAACTTAAAGAGCTTTGTCCTTTGCAGCCTCAGTATTGTTGTAAGCTTCCTTCTCCTGTAAAGTCCTTTTCTGCCATCTTTCTTTGAAAAATATCTTACCTCCTAAATCCCTGTGGAGGGGAATTGCACACTTTGCAAGGCTTTATTTGTGGCTTAACTATTGTGTACAATTACACAGCAGAAAATTTTGAGCAGAGTTTGTAGGCTGGAGCAGGTACTTCATGGGAGTTCACTGAGGATCCTGCCCTGTGAATACTCAGTGGTGATGCAGCTCCACGGCTTAATGATGGTCATTACAATGCAAAATGTCGTGTCGTTTTTACTTTGCAAGCTGGACTGAAGCAGGAGGGAAGATGCATGTGAAGCCAGAGTGATGCGATACCACTGCTGCTTTTAATGGCCTGTGTGTTTTTCCAGCCTTTCCTTTACTTGTTGCATGCTGTGCAGGGCATGTCATCTGGAGGGGTATGAGTGTATATATAACATAGATACATCTGTATCTGTGAGGTCTCCTATCTTCAGCTGTAATTAGGGTTAGGAGTCCTGTCCCTGTATTGGACTGATGATGGTGTGATAAAATGCTCCAACCATCAATCTCTCCCTTGGCTGCTGTTCTCCTACCTGCAGGAGTGACAGTTGGACTGTTCCCTTCAAAGTGGGGAATCCCAGTTGATCCTTGCTGTTTCTTCACTGTGTATCCTCGTTGAGACCCCTGGGAAGCAGGGATGGCTATGTGACCACATGAGTGATAAGAATATTGCTCAGTGGAAGCAGGTTTCTGTAGACAAGTTCTGCATTTTTAGCAGTTTTATTACAAGAGAGTGAGAGCCCTTCCCTTCTCCTTCTATTTTCATTCAACCTCATGCTTCTATAGTTGGGAGGATAATGATAATCCTGCATAATGTCTTCATTTTTGTGTTAAATCTTCTCCGTCTTAGAGATGCAAATAGCTCAGAGCTGCCTGGATCTTGTTCCCGCAGATGTAGGGGAATGATGAAAAACAGGAATGTAACTTAAAAAAAAAATATGTAAAAATGTATTTGTTTTCCTTATACACAGAGCTCTCAAATCAAGAAGAGCCCCCCCCCCACTTTCCTAACTAGTCTGCAGTTGGTTAGTTGCTTTTCTGTGTTGATGGCACTAGCTGTTGTAAACAGTAAATTCTGAGCTTTGCTTTGCCTACAGATTATAAACTTGTCAGTTTTTGTATTGATTGTTTTTTTCAGTGTCTGTGCCAGTGCTGTTACCAAGTTAAGAATGTCTTAGGCATTTAAAATAGTTATTGTCTATGTGTTTTATATTATTTTAAGTAGAACATTAGATCTGTCATAAAAATATAAGTGTGAATTCAAAATCATCAAGAATGAACTATCTTAATATATTTAGTAAAAGATATTTTACTAGAGTATTCTGTAAGATTGGGAAAACAGATGTATTTTTTTGTTAGTCTTGGAAATAAAATTGAATCTGGTCTGCTTTGGTTACCAAGCAGGACTTTTGCCAGTTTGACCTGCTAAACCATCTGGTTTTTTTGATTCCCCTGGTCAAATAGCCTGCAGCTGGTGATAAGCTGCAGTACAGTATGCATTATGAGAACATGGCATGGAGTCAAATAGTGTATGGGGTATAATTCTGTCCACCAACTTAGAGAATTTATGTTTGTTGGCTTTGTTTTTCGAAGTCTTTGTGAGCAGTTGGCTGTTACGCTTCAGCCTCTGAATTTTGCCCCCATCCATCCCACAGCTCTCCGGGTGTCACAGTGAGCCTCAATGCCACATCTGGCATGCTGACATCATACGAACTCTCTGAGTCCATCAATGATCCATCACTAGAACATGAGTCTGAGTATGACCATGGGGAAGATGAAATTGGTTATGACAAATCTGAAGCACCTGAAGAATATGCCTCAGAGTATGCAGAGGAAGGACATTATGAAGGCAATGATCCTGAACTGACAGAAGACCAAATAGAATATGGGGAAGAGCCTGGAGAAGAAGATGAAGTGCTAGACCTTGAAATCAATGAACCCCTCGATGAATTTCCAGTGAGTTTCTTTCTATTGTATCTTCAAAGATAACATTGCTTTGCGTGCATAGGGTTTTAGACTGATTTAAAATCTGTTTACCTCCCTAGGGAGGAGGGGAAATTAGACCTATTATCACTGTCTGCCAGTTTCTTTATCTAGGCTGTGACAAAGTTTGTGTTGACAGCTTGTTTGGCGGTAGGTAATGCTCCTTTGTCATGCGGGAAGGCAGTTGAGAATCATGACCTTGAGGATTGTATCCTTAAGGAAGAAAACAGCTTTGTGTGGTGGAGATACACTGCCAATTGTTAGAAGTACTTAATGCAAAAGCTTTTATCCAGGCTTTAGACAAGATCTGATAAAGTCCTTCGAAGGTGAAAAGATTATTGACCTGCTAAAGACATCTTTAAGGTGCTAATATCCCAAAGTGATTGATGTCCTGCTCGTTCATCCTTTTTGTAACTGAGAACTGTCTAAACCTGAATAAAGAGATTGGAGGTTAGTTCAGAAAATGTCACCTGCATAATTCAGTACAATTTAAGCAGTGTATTAGAGAACATGCACTGGCTTTAATTGCTAGTGAAACGATTTAATCTTAATTAAAACTGTATGTGATCAATGAGGTGTTTTAAAATACAAACTTACTTAAGAAAGATTTTGCTCTCTTATGTTCATAGTTTTATAAAGTTGAACCTCCTCATATGGAAGCACTTGCAGAATTTAAGAATGTTTATATTTTGATGGGGTAAAATTTGATGTTAGTGCATACATGCTGTAGATGCACATTTCCTTGGTAAGAAAGTACTGCAGTGCTTGCTTCATGAATTTGTAACTGGGAGATGTAGATATATAGAAGAAGTTGGGACCCAGTATTAGTTGCGATCTTTATTATGACTTTAGGATATGAATGAAAACGGTTTTGATTTTGATGATTACTGTCTAGTTAAAATCCTTGCTAATTATGTTTTATGTATGTCATATCACTTAAAATTGACGGTTCCAATAGAGAAAATACTTCTCTTTCAGTCTGGAAACCATAACAGTGCAAGCCAGACCCCCTTCTTCATGGGTTTCCAATTCTGTACAGTTGGTCTGTGTCTTTTCACCTTCATGTGTTGTTGCTTTAGGATGAAGATTACATGCAATCGTATAATGAGCAAGCAATGGAAGAACAAGAAGAATATACAGCAGATGAGGAGCTGGAAGAATCACGGACAATGGCAAATGAATCAGAAGAGGTATGTTGTGAATTTAATGGAAACTTAGCTAGTTTGTTCAGAGTTCAATTTTGTAGAATTGTACCTTGTACTCTGGGTAAGAACTGATGCACTCTGCTGCCAGTGTTGAATTATTGGTGGTATTACTCTTTGCATAAGATGAATTGTGATAGCATATATGTTGTCAGATACATCATATGCTCTCTCCACCTTGAATGAAAATCATAAGGAAGAGGCTGAAATGTGTGTATTTAGTGTTGTCTTCTACATTAGTAACTTGAAGGGCCCGTTTGGGTAGGAGAATGACAGTAACACTGCATGCTGCCTGTTAAATCTCTAATAGATGTGGTACCTCACGTTCCAAGTGGATCATTTGTGCTGTTTGGAGTGTAAATACAGTTCTTAGATATTCCCCTTTGAGGAGGAGTGTGAGCATGGAAAATTCAGTATTTCAGAAGGGCAAAGGTTTTGAAAGAAGTTGTGTTGGCACTGAAGTTCCTGTGAAGTTTATCTCACTTCTCTTAAGAAAAAGAATGAGTTCATTTGCAAGAAGAAAGCTTATGCCAAAGACTGCCAAGTATGCATTCACTGATTATAGCACAGAACAGTGCTCATACCTGTTTTTAATTTGCAGCAAGTTTTTGATGGGGGAATTTTTTTCTTTACCCACCAGGAATCTGCTTTAATATTACTTTTATTCCAGTTCTTAATTAAATAGGATTGAATGGATTGCCTGCTGAGAAGTATAGTCAGTGTGTTTTTCCTCTTTGGAGCTTTAACTCATCAGGAAATTAATTCCTCAAAGACACAGCAGTGTTACTGTATGAAGTTCTAACAAGTGGGTGTGATGTGATGCTCTAGTTGTATTTTAGTAAAACAACATTATTTGGTATGTAGAGATCTGCATTGAGAGTGGCCACCTGCATTATTCAGTCTCCACTATTGCAAGCATGGAATTGTACACCAAATAAACCTTAATGTAGTTATTTCCTGCTTCCCAAGTGTTAAATTTACCCTTCAAAAGAACTGTGAAGTACCTAAACACTTTCTCTTTGTTCATTGGATTATATGCACTTTCTTTATGATATTTTGGAAGTGGACTGATGCATTTGTGCTTTCTGCAGCCACAGTCTGAGATGATGGACCCAATGCACATCATGTAAAATTAAGTACATATCTGGGATTCACTGTCAAACTTACTGCCTTGTACAGTTTCATTTTTAGAGTACAAACTAGTGAAAATTCTGGAATAATGATGTTGTCTAAATTAATCCAATTCAGAATTAAATTCCTTTAATTAGAAAGGTACCATTAGTATAATGGTGGATTTTATTAATAGAGCTTTTATAGAATTTGTTCATCATATAATGTGAATGTTTTGGCCATATCTTTGTTTGGTTACTCAACATTCTGGCATTATTCTAATGGTTTGCAGATTGCCACAGGGTTTTTTTCCAAAATAATACCATCTTTTTATTCCATTATTATTTCATATTTGTTTCACTTTTGGCAGTAGGCTCACAATTACCCTCTCTAGATGAGAATACCAAGGGAGAGAACCTTTGCAGAGTATCCGCTTCTGTTTGTTGCAAGGTTAGATGCCACGTCCAGCTCTGAAGAGTGTTGTTCTTTATTTGAGTGTTACATAACAGCACTCTTCCTTAAATCTCAACGTTCACTGCAGGTAAACAAGGGTTGGCATTCTGCTGTAGAAAATGCAACACAAGTGGATCTGTAATGGATGCAAAGAAATAGCATTATTATCTCTTGATTGAAATTTGGAATGGGGACAACTGAGAGCGAGTTGACAGAGAAGAGTGGTGGTGTTGTATTTTAAGCAGTTTCCACATTAAAACCAAATAAAGCCTCCTGTTACATTGCATGAAAAAATTTTGTAAATGAAGAGAAAAGCTTAACTGGATGGGGAGTTGGAACATAATGGGAGGAAACAAGAGAACAGGGGAAGTGAGACACCTATTAGGAATGAGACTCAAGTGGAGGGTGTGAGGAAAAGGCAGGTAAAGTTTGTGCTTGAGACAGTGCTTAGAACTTGGATTTTAAATGAATAACACTCTGTGGAGCTTCCTTGAAAAATGCAGCAGTGGTTCAGAAAACATTTTTGCCTTCCTAAGGTACAAAGCAAAACCAGTCAATACCCAGAAGTTTCAACAGCAGATAGGTGTGGTAAAAGAGTCACATGAGGCATCATGTCCTAAATATTTTTAGAGGAAAAATATCACTAATTACTGCTGTGAAATGTGGATGTGAAAATGAAATAAAAATAAAACTTCCTGAAATTAGCATTCATAATTTCTTTGTTTTATAGTGGAACTACTCTGTGAAGTGTATGATAAGGGATTTGTCATTGCATAAATTTAAACCATGTCCTTGGGTTATGCTCGTAAGAAATGTGGACAACTTGAATCAAAAGAACATTTCATGGAAATGTCTTACATACAGATTTTCTTTTGATAGAATGCAAGCTTGGAAAAAAAGGCCAGTGTATCTGTCTGTATTGTTCTATCTGCATTTAACCAAAACTTCTGCATTTTAGTTCTCTTGTTCAATTTTGAAGACATTACTTGTCAGCCTGGAGGAAAATGATGAAAAGAGTGCAAATCAAAGCAGCCAATTTTTAAACATATTTAGAGGCACTTAAGGTTTATTGTTTTAGTCCCATTTTTATCTGTGGAGTTGAGGTGCCCTTGGAATAGGTGTAACATCCCCTTACCTGCACTTTTATTTCTTGATCCCCTAGGATTGAGCAATTGCTGCTGGTTCAGTGTTAGTGTCTAGTAAGTGCCTCCATTGCCTATTTTCTGCCTAGTTAATAAAGGTTCTTTGTTTCACCTTTGTAATGTTTCTGGTTTAGCCTTTATGTTTACCTGTTTTGCACATTTTATCAGTCTCTGGCACAAAGCTGTCTGGAACACTAGCCAATCCCGTGTTTGGGAGGATCACGCTGCCTAGTGTTTTCTGTTGCTTTCCGTGGGCTCTGTAACCACTCCTGCAGGTGCCTGCTGAGCTGTTTGGGGCAGGAGCACTTGCTCCTCCTCCACAGCAGATCATAACCCAGCAGGAGGAGTTCTGGTCAGTGGCTGGGATTTCTGGTGTAATTATTTAATGAGGATGGCAGGAACCTCTGACCTTGCGGTAGAAGAAAGGTCATTCTTTTTCTTTGTTAGGGTCAGCAGAGCTCTTTGGCAGCTTTATGCAAGGTGTCAAAATGGGAAATGTAAAGCTGCCTTTGAGGAGAGCTACTGAGAAGCCTTAGCTGGCAAGTCCAGTCAAGGGACCTCAAGTGGCCATTCAGGGGCTGTTTACGTATATGCAGAGATATTCATGATGAGCAAGTATTAAAAACAATTCCTGCAAGTACCAGTATGTCTTAATTCTGTGTCTGCAGTTGTGTCTTTCTGAAACATGGGATCCATTCATATACTGTAATCTTGGCAAAACTGCTCATCCCGTTTGGCTGGAGATTGGAAAAGATCATCTAGAAGTCTTGCATGCTACAACTGTTGAACAAATTGCGGGGGAAGGGTGTGTGCTCCTACACAGCTCAGCTAACCTTTCCTGGAGCTGTATGGAGAGAACATATGGTTGGCTGTCAGACATGTTTGTGTCTCCATCGCAACTAATATAAATCCCTCAATAATACCCGTAATCAGACTCGGACATGGGTCAGTTAGCATTCTCCAGCACTGCCTTTCCTTGGTGCCTTTTTTTTTCATCCACTCCTTTGAGTTTTTTCGGGGTTTTTTTTTGCTATTTAATGCTTGTATGGCTGTTGTTTGTTAGTAGGTGGCATGAGCATTATGCTGGTGAATAAAGTGAGTCAGACCTAGAAGACTACAGAATTGGTATAAGTGGCTAAGAATAGTATAGTGCTAGTCTAGAAAAGTTTGAGAAATGTTAGTGTCTAGTAAGTGCCTCCATTGCCTATTATCTCAGTGTAGTGAAATCAATGTGTAGTCTGTTAGAACTCATGTTGTTTTCTTTTTAGAGTCCATTTTTTTTATCTCAGAATGAGTAGTTGACAAAAGGCAACAGTTTCCAAAGGTATTTTCTAGAGCATCTCATTAAATCATGGCAGAATTTTTCAGGACAATGCAGTGTGCATTAACCTTTCTAGTCCTGATTCTGAAGTCTGAGCTACACATAGAGCCTTGCACGAGTAACTTTTGTGTTCACAGTTGAGATTACATGACTGAGACTAACCTTTGATTAAAAAAAAACAAAAAACAGAATTCCAGTGTAGCTTTTAAGGGACATGGACACGGAGAGTGGATGTGTCTGGGGTTTATGCTCTGAAGTAAAGCAGGAGGCTCAGTGTAGTGAAATCAATGTTTTGCCAAACAGCTGCTCCAGTTCAGATTTCCAAATCCTGATCCTGAAGGGAAAGGTTCTAAAACAGTCACTGAGACAGTAAAATTATAGGGTTTATGGTATTTAAAACCAGATTTAATAGAGATACTGCTACTCCTTCTGGGAGTCTCTCTTTTGAAAGTAAAATGCTAACCCTGTCTTTCCCTCTTGTTTGTTTTTATTAAACCACTTCAGCATCTCTTTCCTTGCTAACATCCCTCCTCTGTTCCATAAGTCTCAACTGCCTGTCCTCAGAGGTGTTTTCATTATACAAGGATATGTTAATCAGACCAGTTGTGCTCAATTTGGGTTTGCTTTTGGGGTTTGGATTTCTTTCAGTCTAGAAGGGTGGGGTTTCTTTCCCTTTTGCTTGCTATCCTGTGTGGTTTTAACTGCTGTTTTTATATATATAAAGTCGGTGCATTGAAATAAATACATTTATAAATATAAACCTTAAAAGCTTTTTATAAGCTTTGGCTATTCTCTTAGCTGTATCTTAAAGCATTTTTGTGAGGTCAGGAAATGCAATGCCTGAGTGTTTGCATGGAACGGATAAAAAGCCATTCTGAGATAAGGGGATGGTAAAATGAAAATAACTTGGGATCAGGAGCCCATTAAAACCCAGAACTAAGTACACAGATTGTTTATTCACCAGACTAGAATAGTAGTAGCTTTGAGCTTGAGTTCGTAAGATCTGCTGTTTTTTAAAGCATTCCATATCTATAGTTGAAAATTAGAAGTGTTCTAATACAGTATGATTTTTCCATACAATTTTTGGTTACTGTGTATTTGGTTATTTCCTGTACAAACCTACTGACTCATTTCTTAGAGCTTGCACATGCATTTTAATTCTACACAAAGCCACTAAACAGGTAACATTTATGCTGCTTGAGAATAGTCACAAAATGAGCAAAATCTAACATGCAAAAATAGTTTAAACCACTAATTAACCAAATCAGTGCAGAAATTTATATGAAAAAGGCACAGCAAGTGTGACAGTCAGGTGGACAGATCACAAATCAAGAAAAAGAATTAATGGCATTACTTGTGTAAGAGATTGCAAGATTCCTTGTCCAGCAGCCCAACTTCATCCATAAGCAAAAAGAAAGTTGGGAAGCAGGATCAGTAACAGGATGATCTGGCAAAACACTTCCTGCTTTAAAAAACGGCAAACAACAGACGTTGCACATTGTTAAGTGCATGGTTATCTGTTTTAACAATGTGCTACTGACACTTGTTAAAAAAAAACCCCAAACCATAATGATTTACTGTTTGTATTACTTGAAACTGGCAGTGTTCCAGGGTTGCATCTTAGTCAGTTCTGTGCTAAAATGTTACTCTGTGTGAAGAAGT
Source organism: Scytalopus superciliaris (assembly GCA_013400415.1). Classification (NCBI taxonomy): domain Eukaryota; kingdom Metazoa; phylum Chordata; class Aves; order Passeriformes; family Rhinocryptidae; genus Scytalopus; species Scytalopus superciliaris. Next base: position 180,675 of record VXBX01009198.1, read on the forward strand.
AGCTACTAATCAGATGGGAGTTGTAAGTGAAGCCTTGGAAAGGAAACAGATTTTTCATGTTGCATTTCCTCTGTATTTTGTGATTTAGGCAGCTATTGGATCTCTGGAACTTCAAGAAGAAACAAAAGAAGAATCTGATGAAGAGGAGGATGATGACGAAGAGTCTGGGCGATTACGCTTCAAAACTGAACGGAAAGAGGGAACGATAATCAGGCTCTCAGATGTGACAAGAGAAAGGAGAAACATTCCAGAAACATTGGGTGAGGATTTGTGACAATGAACTACTTTGCAGAGCTGTAATGAATGAAAGTAAAAGACAGGCACGCCCAAACTTTTTCTAAAAGAGTTTAATGGCAGAAGGTAGAACAGTCACCTTTTAACTTGGACCGGCCTATATCCAAGTTGTCCAAGATCATATTAGTCTCTTGTGGTATATGTGGTGTCTGTCTGTTTGGGAATAATGTTTAAGCATACCATATTTTGAGAATGATCATTATATTTGTTTGTTGGGACTTTTGTTGTGTCTTCAAAAGCTTTCCTGTATTCAAGCAGCACCTCTCTGGTCTGTGCTTCCACTGCACATTGTGCTGGAATACATTCTAAGGAATTTCTTTGTACAATTTTAAGCTGATAAAACTAATCTTGTTCCCTGTGTTCTGCTGTGAAATACGTACATGTCTGTTGTTTTCCCCCAGAAGTACAAGCATGCTCTGAACCTGTTGTGTTCCTACTCTTGGATTGGCGTAGAGAAAGTGTAGCATGAGTGTGTTAGAAAACATGAAACTGCCTTTTTTCTGGATTTAGCTTTTCTAACATAAAAGAATCTGGATCTCTTAAACCCACTTACTTCTTGAGGCAGTGTCTAAAAGGGTATAGTTTCTTTGTATTTGCATAACAAAACCTGAGTGTGTTTGTTTCTAGGGACACTGCTCAATGCATCTAATGAATTTGCCACTGCTAGTTCAGAAGAATCAGTAGATTTGGAACTTTTGTGCAGTTGCTCTGTTTTAGTCTGTAAATAAAATCACATCTGTTTATGGGTTTGAGAGTTCACTTCAAGACCTCTCATGTGCCCAGAATACTTAGGTATATGAAATTGATGTTGTATTTGCCCCACTGGGGTTAACCAACCTCTTTATGTTGCCCTTACAGTGGTGGCAATAATAATAATAATCATAAATAATAAGTCAAATTAAAATTCCAGTATTAGAGATATGGGCAGAAATTTAGTTTTCCTTCCAGAAAGATGTACCATTTCATAGTCTTGCTACTGAACCAAAATATCAATTCAAACTTTGGGAAAAAAAGCACTGATCTTTTGAATAGAATCAAGACATGCAAGAGAGGTGAATTGATAATGGAGGCAAATTGTCGAATACTGTTGGCTAATTGTCAGATACCACTGGGAGGAGATGTACGTTATGATATTTCAAGTTTTGCCATACTGTAGAGATGAGTTCTTCACACAGGATCCTTTTATAGGGTGCCATGCAACCTGAGCTTGAACCTGGATGCTTTTGCTTTCTTTATAGATGTCAGAGACTTTGGATAACAGACATTTTGGAATTATGTTCCCAGAGCAGATACAAGATTACCACAACTCATCCTGATGAATTTTTCCTCTTACCATAAAAGCCTTGCTTTGCAAAGGATACTAGTTCTAAGCATTTTTCTCTTGAGTTGCATAATCTACCAGTTTTTTTAATCTGAATGCAAGGAATCTGGGCTTTTATTATGCCTGCAAAAAATTAAAAATGCTTAATTCTGTGACAGAGGAATTGTTCATGAGCAGCAAGGAATCAACTGCAGAGGCTGAACTAGACCTTCCTAGTGATATTCATGTAGGCAACGTCATGCTGTGAGAGAGTTGTCACTGCTTGATTTTGAATCAAAGTATATCTTGTCTGTTGTTCATATTTTGCAAATATCTGCTTTTACTTGCAGTTTCAGGCAAAGCATGTATTAGGGTCTTTATTCAGCATTGTTTTAACAATCAGGAATTGATTCTAATTAGAATAAGACTGAAGGGAACCCTCTAGAGGCACAGAGTAGTCTATATGGGCAAGGGATATTTTAGCTGAGGTGCATTCCAAATGTGTTTACAACCATAAGACCATATGTTTGCTTACCACATACAGGCCATACTTTATTTATATAAAAGGTGCTGGTGGCTTTACAAAACCTAGTATTTTAAAGACAAGAATGCACTAGAATAACTAAATTTCTGCACATAATTGCAGGGTAAATGATATTTGCATGCACTTTGTGTATCTGTGGATTTATTCTTTAGTTTAATATAAAACCAAGACCTGCCAATGAGGACAAAATAGTCAAGCTCTGCTGCAGGTTAAAGGAACAGTGATTTGAATTAGATTTATTTTTAAATGCAATTTTAAGTGATATAGGGTGTAGATCTGAGATAGAAGGAAGAGATGAAGCAAGGGTGGATGCTTCTATAAAGAGGTTTTTTTTGAAACTAATATTTGGCAAAAATACAATCTTGCTGTTGTGGTTTCTATTCATACTAGTTTGTCTTGTTAATTTGTTGATAAAGAGACCAGGTGATGGACCATGTGGTAGAAAGTTAAACTGCAAAAAATTCTTGCTTGCATATAAATATCTACTTCCTTTTTGAGATTATAGAGCAAATTTTTACAGATGCTGTAGTTTAAAAATGAAATTTCATTGCAGACCTACATCTCCTTACTCTAAAATATGAACATAGTTCAGAAAACACTTAAAGAGGAATTAACATTTCAGTTGAAGTTACAAACGTAATTTCCATCCTGTCACATTTTGGTGACCTTTTGTGACAGCTTGTCTCTATTGGAGGAGTGCATTCTTACTTACTGATTAAAGATGTCATTTGAAACCATTTTATTACCAGCGATAGTGAAATTAATCTTGACACTCAGAGACACTAGAAAAATAATTGCTGATTCACTGCATTAACTGTGTGTGTGAGAACTGTACAGTCAAGATGAGACTAAGTGTGTGCTGGTAAAAAAGATGTAAAAATATAAGTGTTCTCGTGAATGTAGCTGAGATCTTTCCTAAACATTTTTGTATCCAAGATAATATAAGTAGTCATTTTTCTAAGTCCAAAGGAGAGGTATTGTAGGACATCTATGCAGTTGATTTCTAGTCAAGTTTGTCATCTTTGATAAGAAATACATAACTTCTTTCAGTGCATGTCGTTGAAGTCTTCCCAGAATGGCAATTGCTATTATTCCCTGGATTTAGTTACCCGTTAAGGAATGAGAAGAGAAAAATTGTCTTTGGTATCACCAACTAAAGTATTCCCTCTGTATCTAATTTAAGAAGAAATCAAATCAAACCCTTACACTCACTCAGAACCATTTGCAAAGTGCTAACAAAGGTTAATTGGACGTGGCAGTACTTTTTGTTACGCCCTGCTTAGTTGGCTTATGTTCACTCTGATGACTAGTGGCTGAGATTTCAGGCAGGACTAGGAAATTAAAGAGAGTGGGTTCACTTTTGTCCTGTTTCAGAAGCAGAGAGTAATTAGTTTGCAGGTCTGGTACTTGTTGAAATGACCGATCTTTGTTTTCCAGACTCCAGCTGTCCTGAGTTCAGGGTTGCAGTGTGGAAGATGGCAAAGAAATTGTCCTGCCTGTCTTATTCCTGGGGAAAAACCACACCCACAACTGTCCAACTAGCAGGATGCCCGGGATGCCCTGTAGGATTTGGATCCTCTCTAGTTAAAGGGAGGAGAGTTATTCCTTTGCAACGTAGTGACACTATTTCCCCCCCTAAGTATATGGGAACTTGTGATCCATCTTTCCAGCAGACCAAGTTGAAGCCCATATTTACCATTTCACACTTAAAGGCCTCTGAAGAAACAGGGCTTGTTGCAGGTGTGGAGAGGAAGGAGGCTTGAAGTCAGGGCTCTGTTTTTCCCACCAAACCAGCTTTTTTATCCCTGACAGCCCAGGATGGCTAAGGTGGTTGTTCTAGTTGCATCTAATGCTTTTGATTGCTTTGGACATGAGGACGTTTGTCTTAATTTTCCTCAGAAATCCATAGTGTGCACATACAATGCCATACTAAGACTTGAGGGACTGTGGTTCCTTGCCCCTTTCTAAAGCATGCTGTGAGATTTTCCTGATTAAGCCTGATTGTCTTGGGCTCTGTTGATGTCTCCAGGCATGTGCCTCGAGGGCAAAAGTAGCATTTCATAGGAGTATCTACTAAGGCTTTGTGCCATTTAATTGTGGTGTCAGAGGGGAGAGGAAAGGACATAGAGAAACTTCTCACCAACATGTGAAAATTAAGTGGAAAACTCTGTGACAGATCCTAGGCTTTTAGAGGGCTGTCATATTTTCTGTGTTCTTATAGCAAGCTCTAAACTTTTATTTTTAAAAAGCCACTGCTTTGTGGGGGTGCTGAATACTTCTGAAAACTGGGACGTGCAAATTTACAGTCTTTGCAGCTCAGTCATGCAGGTAGTTTTTGTAGCCAAGTAAGAACAACTGCCGCAGTGGGAATGCACAGCGCTCACCCTTTTCTGCCCTTCTGTCAATCCTCAACTTCAAAGACTAATGGGGATTACTTATGAAGATGTTTAAGAGGGTGGTTTAAGTAGCTTTGGTTTTAGACTCGCAAGAAAAATTGTAAGAGTTTTCTAATTGCTTTAGTTATATATTCTTGGTGAAGGATATCTCGTGGTGTGGAGATGTAGCACTGGTGTCTCAGGTGCCAGATACAAATTATTTTTATTCTGATATTCAAGTATTACAGCCACTGTCTGTAGTAGTACCCACTACATACATTATTAATTCAAAGTCTGTTTTTATGTCAGAACTGTGTTTCTTGCTGAGTAGTTTAGTTTTGTCTTGTTAGAGGGAGAAGTCAGTATTAGAGGTAACAAGGGATCTGACTGGATATGGCAAAAGTCTCAGCTGCATGTTTGAGTTAAGTTTATTATCATGTTTAAGTGATTCAAACCTGGTGAGTGGCACTGCTCATACCATCATAGTGTGTTTCCTGATGTCTATCGTAGACTTTCTCTGTATTTCCAAGTAATTTCATTACCTGGGCCTGTTACTGCATAGTTTTTCTCTTAATGTTGTCAGAGTTGTCCAGGGTTTTAAGCAAATTTGTCGGTCTTCGTGGAGTACTGCCTGTTCTCTGTTTACCTGTGATGTGTGTGGGTGGGTGAGTGTTATCAGCAGCCATGTGTGCGACTTGAGCTGAGCACAGTTTTTAACTTGCACTCTCTCTTTGGTGGAATGATTACTTGTGAAGTACATCTGGGTCTTAAACCCCATCCAATAAAATAAATGCTAAGTAGTTACATACTGGAAACTCACTTCAGCCATCAGAAAGTGCTTCTTTGGAACAGGCCAGTGTGCAGAGGAGTCTGGTGGACAAAATCTGTTTATATGGAAGACTCGACAGATCCTTTACTGTAAAATTCACTGGTTACATTATCCTGCTTGACATCTCTGCAGATAAGTGAGGTGCTTAAGATAACAAAACTTTGAGAGGAGTCACAGCCTCCTCTTACAGTGGAAGGCAGACTTCAATATCATCTTAAAAAACACAACCATCAAACCTCTTTGTTCATGTTTGTTTCATTTATCTGCTGCTTTTTGCCTATGCAAAAACACAAGTATCTGTGCTTTTTCCTTCTAAAGATGTCTTTAATGAAATGTTAACATGCCACCTAAAGGAGATCAAAGTGCCTGCAAATTTTATCTTAGTGCAGGGATTCTTCTACAGTTCTAGCAGTGCTTTTTTTCATTGTGTTTTCCATCTTTTCAGTGCAAAGTGAAAATATTTTTCCCCATTTCTCTCTCCACAGAGCTTTCTGCAGAAGCCCAAGCAGCATTACGTGAATTTGAAGAGAGGGAAAGGCAGCTTAAACAGGGACGATACGGCTCCAGGAGAGGAGGGCGAAGAGGAGGCTCCGTTATGTGCCACGGAATGGGAGAACAAAGGAGAGACAATAATGATAGGGGAAGAATGAAGGATCACAGGCCTGCACTGCTGCCAAACCAGCCATCAACAATGGTACCTTTTAAACCTTAGTGTTCTTTGAAATTCCTTTCAGGAAGTTATGGAGAAGTGCATTCTAAATCGTGAATTTTTGCAAAGGTGAAATATTTATTCCAGTGTAGATGATTTGCCCTTTGTTAGGCAGGATGGGCTTTGTGTAATGTGATGATTGTGAAGTATGTGCTTCCAAATGAAGAGTGCATTTCAACTTATGCAACACAGTCAGACTTACCTGCTAGTTTGCATGAGAATTGAGGAAAAACCTAATTCCTCTGAGAAGTCCTCTAAATGCAACAAAGAAATATGTTCAGTCTCACATTATTAATAGTAATATAGTTTAAAAAATATGATTCTATAAAATAGTCTTGGTTATTATCAAAGTAATATTTTTGCTCATACTTCTTTAAAAAAAACCCATCTATTTGCCTATTAGCCATGGTACTATGGAGATAAATAAAACCCTAGGAAAGGAATCATCATTTCCCTATTAGATAAATTATTATTTGAGATTTCAGGTGAAATTTAGCTATGTTACTGTTTTGGGGTTTTGGTTTTTTTTATGTGCTTTGTATCACAATCTAAAAGACTTTACTTTTTCCATTAAAGAAAAAAAAAAAAAATCTCCAGAAAGTACATGATCATGAGGTAGCCCACATTTATTTTTGTTCACTGTCATAAAATGTACTGGAAGCTGAGATTGTAGTACAAAGCCTGTGTATATTTTTGCAGGGCAAGGTCATCTGTATTAAACAGAGGTGATTTTTTCCAACAGCAGTAACTAGTTGCTGGTCACTGGCAAAGTTGGTGTATATCTCTGCGGTTGAGAGCCCTGCAGTAGAATATTCCATGCTTTTAAAACAGTGAAGGTTGAATAATTTATTTTTCTGTTCTGCTGCAGTCTTTGCTAGCTATTTTGGTTTTAAGTGTTGTAAACATATTTATGCTCATCACAATATCTGCTTGTGCATACTGTGTAGCTGCTTTGCTGTATGTATGTGGCCGGTGGAAAAAATGTCACATCTTTGTTGCTAAAAGGTTGCCTCTTTGGGACTCTTCTTGCATTACCACTTGGACTAGGACTGATACCTGGTATCAGTGAGTTCAAAGGCAGAAGAATGTCTGAAAAGAAACTTTTTTTTTTTTTTTAAATTAGAACTGATTTTGTCCATTTGTTTTTTGAGTGTTGAGCAACAAGAGACTTCCTTCTGTGCTAGGAAATGTACCTGAAGTAGTCTTTTATTCAAGCAATATAGATAAGTTTGCTGTACTGATATCTGAAGAGTCTAGTTTAATCTGTATTTTCACTTTTATTGCTAGTGCTGGGTCTGTTTTCTCAGGCTCTTCTATACATGAGACAAAAGTTAGTGGCTTTCTTTTGATACTGGGACTCAGATTTCCAGTGATCTTCACATACATGTTATTACAGTTGACAGTTTCCAGTGACATGCAGAACACTACCATGTGAAACTGAACAGTTTCACTCTTAAAAATAAACTAGTGTGTCTGCATGCCCTCTGTGCTTCCTTGCTCTCTGCTTTTCTTCACATGAATGTCTTTGATTGCTCCTTTGCTTTCTTGTGCTGATGGTTCTAAATGGTTTCAGTTGATATAGGGAAAAGAAATTTTTCTGTTCATAATTGGCCTTAATTGTTCTGCAAAGGTGCCTTGGTTTTGTGTTCATTTATGTCAGGATATTTTAACTTTAAAGCCTGGTGACTTTGTTCTTTTGTCTGACTTTAGACGCATTCACAGAGGTTAATTCCAACACACCAGCAACCTGTTATGAGTCTGTTCCAGCAGCAACAACAGCAACAACAACAACAGCAACAGCAGCAGCAACAACAGCAGCATCAGCAGCAACAGTTACAATCTCTGCTTCCTTTACAGCATCAGCATCATTCTTCTCCTCCTCCAGGGCTACATATGCCCCCTCCGATAGAAACACCTCGAATCATGATGACTCCACCTCCAGTGACACCTCAGCAACCGAAGAACATACACATAAACCCTCATTTCAAGGGGACAGTAGTGACGCCTGTACAAGGTGAGCTTTCTGAACACTTCACTTTTCCAGTCATGCAAGAGTGAGTCATGTTACTCTTTGTTTATCACTTTGTGGAAATGTGCTTCAGGCTGCTGTTATTTTCCTTAAGCTTGAAACAAATGTTTTGCCTGAAGTAAGACATAATGTTGTTGGACTGTGGCCAATGGAAATAGCAAAGCCTTTTCAGCTTTTGTTACTGTAAAGCCTGTGAAGAGCAGTAAAAATGGAAATGGAAAAGAGAACATGCTTTTAAAAAATAACAAATGTCAGCTATCAGAACTAGGTAAGTACTGCAGTTTGTAATTTCCCACATCATTCCAGCTCCAGCCAAGCATTCACAGAATGGCTACCCACCTGTTTCAGTGAGAGTGTACTGAGTCACTCCTTGCACTGTAATTGCTCTGTGAAAGGTACCAGTCACTGTCCTTTCTTGACAAGGTACATGCCCTCAGTTCTCCTTTCAGGGCCCCATTTGTAGTTGTTTGATTCACAGCCTGCAAAAGCACATTCTGTCTGTAAGTTAGCATGCTCTTCGAGCTACATTTCTTAGGGCAGCTTTCAGCAAAGCTGTTAGTGTTACTGCTTATTTAGGAAGTGTTTAATCCCTCAGAGGGAAAAAAAAGACACCTGCATAGCTCTGATTTGTGAGTTTGTGGGGACTAGATAAAGTAAAGAAATACATAAATGCTTTTACCATTAAGTTTTCTATATTTTTCCCTCTTCAAATCAGCAGAACTCCAAGCCAGTGCTATCTTTGCTTCATTTATTTGACCAATGAAAAGTAGGAACTTGGCAGGTTAGGATATTGCCAGTATATGGAGATCTATTAGGCTTCTCACAGATGGTTTTGTAGTAGCTGTGTTGTAGAGTTTATTTTGCTTTTCCCTGAGGTACTTTCCACAAAATTATGCATCAGGACAGATTATCTGGAAGCACTCCAAAGAATTGTTTACTCTTGGATTTTTGCCTTCTGTGCATTTTCCTAACATTTCCAAAGTAAAAGTTACTGTGTTGCGAGAAGCAAAAATTACTTTTGACTATTCTCCCCTCTCTCCATGTGAAACAGTCAACAAGTCTTCTGTATCTGGGGGAGCAAGTGTCCTCCTAATGCTGGGAATGGCTGCTGAAGACTTGTGCCTTTCCCTAATGTCAGAGGCATACCCCAGTGTATTTTCTTTCATCTGAATTTTTTTTTTCACACTAATGGGCAGCTTCAGGCTTGTCTCATCCTTGCCACCATGTCTGTGACACCATGACTATTGCAGGTCTTGCTTTATCTTGGGCACAATCTCTTTTTCAGTCTTCCCTTGCATATTTCAACAAGGCTGTGTATCTCTTGCAGGTTAGGAGATTGTCAGTGTTTTGGGTTTTTTTTAGATCTTCCGCCTGCTGACTTTATGTGCACATTAATTTCTTGACTTGTAAAAGTCCGGTTGTTCTCTTAGGCTGAGCAGCCCTGGCGAATGAGTGATGAGTTTTTGAATGGTGTTAAGACCTACCTTCACTGAAAAGCATCTTTGCTCTACGTGTTGTTGGCTGGTTTTTATGAAGTGCCTGTGCCATTCATTTTACTAAAGGAGTCATTGGCAAGACTACTGAATTTTTCTGCTAATAGGTGTGCAGCATACTATTAAAACAATCATTTGAGTCACTGTAGAAATTTAATCTTTTTGATTAGAGAGCATGTATTGGAAGCTGAGTCTTCTGCAGTGACTGAGAGTAGTGGCCATCTCAGTCTTAATCTGCAGCAGTACAGTTACATTACATGAAAGCATACACTTGCACACCTAAGGAAAATGTGTTGGAAATCAGGAGCCTTCTTCAGTTAGATGAGCATAATTCTGAAATCTTCAATGATATTTGCATATTAACATGAATTTTTAAGCAGTCACTGCAGGCAAATGGTCGTTAGAAATTCCAGTGTAGGGAGTGCCATTTTAAGCTTCCTCTTAAAAAGTGTTTCTCCATTTAATGCATCTGCTTGAAGCCCCAGTAGGCTGAGACTGGTGGTTGACAACATAAGGATGTGTTTCACTTACAGCATCATTTATTTCAGGTAATGGGAACTACGAAAAATAAGACTGACTTCATGTTCTTGATGATGCCCTGCCCCTTCTTGGCTGAACATATTTCCAGATACATGAGAATTTTTACACATTGGAAAATGCAGTCAGATAGGTGCAAAGTTTATTGGGATTCTGTTGTTGAGAACATGATGCTTGGAAGCTAAAAATGCCATGTCTGGAAGTGTATGATATGCACATTTAGGTTCTGGTAATTTTAATGGTGTGCTGTCATGTTTTAGTGTAGCCTGGCATTTTTTCCTCTCTAATTTTATGGCAGGATTAAGCTAACATACTTCTAATTGTCAGCACCAGGGACACTTTTCTCAACTGCAGAAATGCACTTTTTCAACATCTTTTTGGTTTGAGTTAGTCTTGAAATGCATTGAGTATATCAGTATTTTTTAAACTAGACTCAAACCTCTTCTAAATTTGTATGAAATTTTCATGTGAATAAAATATCATATATAAGAGCTCTAGCAGACAGCTACTTCAGCCTAAAAGGGAGTAGAAGTACTCTTGAAGAATCCTATCATTGGCTTATTCCTTTGATGTTTCAAAGGCAAATCTCTTACAGTGGCCCACCATCTCCCTGCCAAGCCTTGAAAAAAAGTAGTTACTTTCAAGTCAGTTTTGTTACAAATAAATTTGAAGCTTCATAAATGATTGAGTAAGTCTATCAAACCACTAAAACATGAGCTTCTGTGAGTGCCTGCTGCAGGTACTGTGCAATTGGTGCTGTTGTGCCTCCTGTGGCATTTGAATCCCATGTCTTTCAGTTGCCTGCTTGTCACACAGTTTTCTCTTTTCTTTGTATCCTATTCTGTAAACTAGTTTTGAGTTGTAAGTAACAAATTTTGCTGAATGTGTGTCCAAATTTGATTGTGGTCAATTTATGCTGGAGGACTGTACATTGATGTACTGTGAAATACTGATCCAACCTGTGATAGCAAGTATTGTGTTTTTTCCCCTTAAATGTTTGTATCACAAGTACCTATTTCAAGAATACTGTGGCACTGCCAAAATTTACATGGACTACTGAGCAGTTTATGGCAGCTCAGTATGCCATTTGCCTTTTGAAAAATGTTTAGTGTCTTTGGAAAAATCACATTTTAATTCTCCTAAGTGATCAATATGGGAATTGCTTCTTCATCTTTTCAGGTATAGCATTGGAATTTACACCAAGAAGCAATTTAATCTTCTTAAAATAGTGTATTACAACATACTGTGTGTTATTTTTGAGACATACTTTTCAGACCTATGGAATATTTGACATCAAAAAAGTGAGGGCTTATTTGAGACTTCTTTGCTGCTGAAACAAGTGTCCAAGGATTGAAAAGGCACAGAGTTTGAACTACTATCTTTCATGAGTAATAAATTAATCTGTTTAAAATATATAAATTTATCTCTTTATATGCTGCTGCCAGAGGCAGGATACTGAAATAGACTCCAGTGCTCTGCTCAGTTGACATTTCTCTACATCTCCCATTGTATGCTATTTTTCTCAGTGCCTCTCTGACCCTTAATACCTGAACTATTTTAGGACTAGGTCTGTCAGGAGCAACCTGTCAATTTTTTCCAGGTCGCCATGGCTGTTTGATGTAGACAGATGTTCATTAGAAGTCAAGATGAGACTATTCAACTCATTTTCTCATGTAATGTGATATAAAGCTTGCACACAATCCTGCCCTGCTTGAAAGATGGCTGCAATTCATGTACCCCATCAGTCTGAACCAGCAAACCAAAAGTACTTAACAAAGGTGGATAGAAGCCAGACATGGACATGAACATCAGTCTCTGATGCATTAGTTTTTGTGCCTCAGTTCCCAAGGAAAAAGGGAGTTTTGAGGCATTTTAGCAAATCCCTGCATTGGGAAATGCACCCAACTTCTCCCTCAAACTAGCTTAATTTCTTACCATCTTTCCTGCTCTGCAGTGTAATACAGTAGCTGTCTACAAGTCAGTGTTTAACTGTGTGGAAAACATTTTCCTGTCACTTTCAGAAGTGCTTAAAAACTGAAGAAAAAACAATCTTACTGAAAGTTTTTAGTAAATGGGCAAACATATTCATTGCTATTTGAAATGCTTTGTTTAACTTGTCTAGGCCTTTTGTTTAACATGGAAACTTCTGTATTTTTAACCACTTAGACGACTCATAGAGGAAATAAAAAAAAAGGTGCACTTGAAAAGGAGAAATCTGTTGTTACACTTTGTACTGGGAATTCAAATACTGATCAGTCCCCAGGAGGATTCAGCTGTAGTGCTTTGTTCATTGTGCCATAACATTAAGCTAATGTTTTGGGAAATACTTTTTTTGTGACTAGTGTTTTGGAGTGCAGTTGTATGGACAAGTCATCCATGCTAATCCCCCTGAAATACTAGTTTGGGAAGTTACTTTTCAGGAAAGGGTCTCCTAATTGTTCTTGGTCTCTCTTTATGCAATAACAGTCTTTCATGGAAGAGCAGCAGTTCTGTGATTGCAGTTACACATTACACACACCACTGTGGGGGCAAGGCCACATTAAATAGTTTTTGTGTGCTGTTAATTGCTGCCTCATTTTACCCTCATGAGCAGTGATTTATACCAGTTAGTGTCTCTCATGTCCATGCTTCTCGTGGTGGGTTGGTGGTGAGACTGGGAGGTACCTAGGCAATGTTGAGTGGCATGAAGTAGAAAAGGCAAATTAATCATGTATCCATCTATTTGAAACATGAAATTATTCTTGGTATCTCTGTCAGCTTTGTCTAAGAGATGTCTTTGGCTGAATAACTATTCTAGTTTTAATTCCTGCAACAAGGAGCAATTTAATTCTGGAAAATGCAGAACTAAATTATGTAAATTAACTAGGAGAATCCTAATTACCCTGTTGCATGTTGCAGGGGAGGGAATGGTTGCCTGAAGTTAATTGTAGGAGCTGTGACGTGAGGGTTAGAGTAGCAGATTTTAATCATGGCTTTTTATTGCAACTGCTTTTGGAAATAACAACTGTTAGGTAAAACAAATGGTGTTAAAAGGTGCTTCTTGTTTCAGTGCCCTTGCTGCCAGTTCCCGCCCAGCCAAGACCTGCGGTGGGACCCCAGAGATTTCCTGTGAGTAGCAGCTGTTTCTTCTTCTCTGATATGGATAAGCATACATTTGCAAGGAAATATTAATATAGCAAATAAAAGCTGTTCTAGTGAAATATAATTTTAAGGATTTGTAAATATTGACAATACACTCTGCAGTTGAAAATGTTTGTTAAAAGCTTAAGGTCAATGGATTTTTGAGAGTAGAATTAATTCTGTTTAACTGTAAAATTGTTGAACCAGCCTCTCCAGTGGGAGAGGCATGAATGCATCTTGTCTTAAGGAATATGGGCTTCATTTTATTACTTGACTCTTTCTGTATAAATAGAATCCTTATTTTATTTGATATAATAAAAGGCTATTTGAAATAATCCCTGAGCTTAAAAAGCAGTAATATATATTTATTGTAAAACTCAGCAATCATTTTAATCATTAGTTTCAGGCATTTCAATGCCCTCATGTTTTTTACATAAAAAAAAAAAGGAACTGGCATTGCATGACCTTGCTTTCTCTTATGTTTCTAACTTTGAAAACAAACAAGGCACTTAGCTGCTTCAATGAGCTAGGTTCACTTCATGTTTTTTTTAATTCTGTGAATGGACAGAGTACATGCTTCTAGAACTTTCTTCATAATTTCAGTTGTTATCCTAAAGTTCTAGATGAAATGGTTTGCAAGCTACCAAAGTAAGCAAAAGAAAACCTAGGTTGCAATCTTGCCGTAAATACTTTCATATAAAGACTTGTATGTTATGGTTCCCAAATACATAAAACACAAAAAAATTATCCCCTGTTGATGTGTGTTGAAGGAGGAAAGTAGATGCCTGAACATCTGTGTAGTATCACACAGTAAATTACTGGCACAGAGATCAGATGTGTTTGAAAGAAGCAGATTTCGGAAACCTGCTGTGAGTTTTGATTGCCCTGTGCAGACCTGGTTTTGATGCAGAATATTTTTCATACAGGACGTGTAGCTGAAGAATGGTGGTGTCCATAGTTTGTATAGAAGCAGAGTTTTTGAATTTCCACATTTCTTCTGTGAAGTCTTAAAAAGTTAAGCAGTAAAAACCACAGTTTCATTAAGTAAATTCATCTTTATTAAAATATTTTTGGAGCTTCTTTTTATTAAAAATATTGTGGTTTTCAGAGGAAATTGTTTTCTTCAACAGCCTTTAGTATTATGTGGAAAAGTTATTTACATTTTATAAGTAATTTTAATTGTTTTTTTATGAAAACAAGTGTCATGCATTTGCTTTTGTTTGACACTGAGTTGATTGGACAATAAATGCAATTTGAGATGGAAAAGAAATTGGAGGATAAGGAATATCTGTAAAGGCATTGTAATTGGCATCTTTGAAGTGTGTTTACATCAGTGTAGAAAAATTTGGAAATTAATTTTTTTAAAATTGACTGTGAAATTAGATTTTAATTCTGTTCATTTTTGGTTTTGTAAGTTGAGAAGTACTGCAAACCTAGCTAATCTATATGGAGCAGTTTTTAAAAGGAAATAAAATAAATGGAATGTGTTTTGGTAGGACTCTTGCTCCTGTAGCCTGCAGGAAAGACTTTACTGCTTGCTGCCTTTTTATTTATGTAAGTACACCAGAAAAGAGTCAGTGTGATTAATTTTCATAAGGAGGAGGAGGGCTGGCACTGCCAGTTGGTTGCCCTGACTGGTATGTTTTTTTTCTGCTTCAACTGGTGACTTGCTGTATGACACTGAGAAAGTTACTTCATCTTTCCATGATTCATTGAGCTGCAAAGTGGGTATAAAATGAACTTCCCATATGCAGTACTTTATAAATTTTGCATAGGTTATCAGTCATATTGGGATTAGGAATTAAGTGTCACTGTGTACATATCTCATGTTTGTTTTATTAAATGTAGTATGTTGGCTCTTCAGCTGAAGTCAAATTTACTTTCTGACTAACGTTTTATCTTGTAGAACTACTTTTTTTGCTGTGTTACATGTCAGGTGCCTTTGTGCCATTATAATTCGCTTGTTTATGTATAAATGTTGACTTATAGCAGTACAGCCATGGTTAGGCAACTTTGACAAGCCATTTGAAAAAGATCAAAGACTTGTTCCAGACTATAGTTCATTCATCCTTTTCTTCATTGTATAAAGAATCTTTGGATATGTACTTGAATTTGCTCTTGTTTTTAGGATTGCATAATCAAAGGATAATAGTCAAATAATTTTTCTGATGGCTTTGTTTCTAAAAAACTGTGTGGTCAGAATCAAATATTTGCAGTCTGCTTTCCCCTTTAAACCGAATGGTTTCTTTTGATTGAACATGGTAGAGGTAAAAACATGAAAAGTAGTAAAGTTCTTGCAAGGAAAAGACCAGGAGTAGCCAGTGCCATAATTGAAGGAAAAATTTTCCTCTGAGTTCCTTTCTTAACTAGGAGAGAAGCCTCTGAGCACAGAAAGCTTCTCTGTGCTCCAAACATGGGAGGGGCTTCAATCAGAGCTAATCAATTGCAAGTCATAAATCTATTGGAAACCAGGTGTTATTAATTTAGGGCTGATGAAATGACTTGTAACCATGTAATGGTTAATTCTTACAGCCCTCTGCACAAGGATGTAATTGGAGGGTTGAACAAAGTTGTAATGAGCATGTTAACATATGGTGTGAGTTCTAAATTATGGGAAATAATGTAGTACTACATCAGGGTAGTGTTGATCAAGATTGAACCTGCTTAGAGTGCGGACTGATTAAATTAACTTAACCTTGAATCTCAATTTTAATACTTCAGAGTAGAGCTCATTGTTCAATTATGTCTTTCTTAAAACTTCTGAAATGTTTAGAGAGGAAATACTAGAAGGGGTGCAAGGAAATGAATCTGTTAAATGAATCTTAAGTAGGGACTTAAGAGTTATTTTAACATTTTAACATTTACAATAATCTTGAATCAAGCAGTGAAGTTGGCTATCTCTTACACTGTAAGCATTCAAGGTGACTTAGTGTGAATGATATTTGACAGCTATATTCTGCTGGTAAGGAAAGGACTGAATAAATGGTGGATCAGAGGTGTGTCCCATCTGAGAAACGCTGTGGACTTGGGGTAACTGGGAGTTAAAGACATGAATTCTGCTTGTCTGAATTGCACACAGCTCCTGCAGGTGGCTGTAGTTCATAGTAACCCAGTCTTCAAGCATTGTTTGAATTAACCTGGAAGTGTGAAAGTGCCAACTGCATGTGTTCTTTAAACTCATTAAACAGAGCGCTTTGGAAAAGTCCTTCTGAAGGTCTTGCTTTTGTCATCTGCCTTTGCTTTAAAGTGGTTAAAACCCCTTTTCCCGCGTTCCTGTCTCAGCACTGGAGTTGGTATTTCACAAATAACAGTCTACTTTGGGAAGTGACCTCTTTAAAGGAAGATGATGGAAGACTTTGTTCTCACAGACTAGTTGTATGGGTCTTCTGAACTTTTCATGTGTTTTCTGACCAATTTATCAATTACATATTAAAGACGTTCCAGGTCTGAAATACTTCAGTGTTTGCCTGAAGAAAAATTTATAGATGCTTTTAGCTTCAAACACCATTTATTTAACTTAATGAACACTGAAGTAATAATATGAGGTGGCACATGTGTGCAATTTTTTAAGGACACACAAAAGTGGAAGAAGTGTTGTTATACCCACTTTGAGATAGAGCGTGGCAGAGGGAAGGTGTCACCATTCTTCAGCCAGAAATTGTGAGGTATCCCTACAATCCAAACTTGGGGCTGGAGTGAGGCATTTGGAGAGAAGAGGTTGGGGTTAACCTGCCTCACACTGCTGAAGGCAGAAGAGAGGAATTCTTCATGTCTGAGGCCATTCACCTCTCTCTGTGACCTGGATCCTCCTCTGACTGCTGCAGAGAGAGCAGAGCTTGTTAATGCCTTTTGCCAGGAAAAGTTTCAGGAAGTTGGAATGTATTCTGGTTTAGCTGCTGTCCTTAAGCTGTCACCCCACGTTTGGTGTGTCCTGGGCAGGTGTCCATCCCACAGACATGTTTGATTAACTTTGGTCAGCTTCAGTTCCAGAGCTGTAGTTGGAACTGGTCTGAAGTGGCACAAAGCACAAGATGAAGGGACATTAGTGTCTAGCTGACTAATCCGTGCTTTTCTCTTTGGATAGGACACATCAGTGCACTGGATGGGTGTCTTCCAGGTAACTGTTGGATTCAGGTCTGAAAAGGTTGAATTGTATTGCATAAATTATGTTTTATTCAGTGTTTTTTATTAGAGTAACTTGTCCTCAGGCCCTTGTGAATAACCTGTGTCACATATCTTTTTTTGTTCCCAGGGGATTTAAACATGAATTGTTTTTGCAACTTAGATTATTTAAAATAATCTTTTATCTCAAAGAATACATGACTTTTTTCCCCTTAAACCTCAAAAAACTTACTAAAATTTTATATTCTCATTGAACATGTTTACACTTGAGCTCTAGGACATGAGCTGGTGTCTTAAATGGATGCTGCAAAAGGCAGTTGATTAATTTTGATTAATTTTTTTCTACCAATTCTGGAAATTATTTTGATGAATTCTGAGCTTTCAAGTGCTGTTTGTGATTCAATGTTTTTAACTACTTCTTTATGATTTTATCTGTCAGAGGTTTTTAGACAACTGACCAGTCATTACTCAAAACAGAGGTTGCTGTCCTTCATGGCACTTGCTTGAAACATTTCTGCTGAGAAAGCAATATATTAGTGCTATGCAATTTAATTGTAAAAGGTACATTAGAAAACAGTTTACTTATTTTTTCGTGGTCCTTGGACTGACATGGATCAGCCCACACCACCATTTTAGCAAATGTGGGTTGGTTTAATGGTATTACAGTGTATCTGGGACTGTGGCTGTGCCACCTCTCACAGGACAGAGAGGCAGAAATTTGTGGTGCTTTTGAAAACAAAAGTCCTTGCAATAGTGTTTGCTGTTTGTTGTGGGAAATGCAAATAGGGAGTAAAATTTTTTCCCCATAGTTTCAAATTCAATCATGAGTTGCTGCACGGGAGTAAGAGTTCTTTTAGCAGCTGTTATCAATGGTGGCTCATATTCTGCAGCACTCACCACTCCTGCATCTGAGCACAGTAAGTCATTTCAGACTGACACTTAGTAACTCTCATCTTTGCAACAGTACATATGTAGGAGACGAACTGCTAATGGAAATAAAAAGCTACTTGTGAAAATGATTCTCCTACTTCCTCACAATTATTCTGCTTTAGCTATGGCTTCACTATAATGAGTAACAGTAAATGAAATTTTCACTCTATCGCTGTGTAGCAGTGGCAGATCACAGGTAGTGTAGAAAGCATTTTGTTTTCATTTAACAGGATACATGGTATCAGGTGGTGTTGATTGACATTTCTTGGATACTGCTTTATACGGCATTTCATGCAAATCATGTTTGAATGAGGCTGCTGCATCAAATTACATTTCTTTCAGATTATAACCCTTGCAGATGTGAGACAGAGCTTGTTCAGCAGCCAGCAAAAAGCTTTCGTTTTTAACAGGTACTGTTTTCACAACTTGACTGCAAAGCCCTATAATTACAGCACTTAAGATAGTGAAGGAATGATGGGCACTTCCTCTTATCAGATCTATAAGTAGTAGCAAGCAGATGTAGCTTGAGATCTCCCCAGCTGTCAAGTATTGTCAGGCTGGCATAGAGGGAATGCAGTTTAAAATGCAGGTGACATAATACCCAACATCCTCCATTTGCTAGTGGGCTTCTGATTAATCACGATTACCATACATTATCATACCATCAAATTTAATCATATCAATGAATTCCCATCTGCAGGAGGAGCAGCAGCAGCTAAACATGATGGTAACAGCTATTAAATAGGAGAGAAATAGATGGTTTCTAAATGCAGTAACCCTTCAGCTTATGCTAACTCCAGTGTGCACATGCTCTGTAGATATTAAAATTGAGCAGAAAACTTGTGTATTTATATTTTATAGTTATTGTCATTTACATTTCTGCTAAGTGATTGCTATCTGCAGTCACTGCCAAGGAATAAAGCAGAGTTGTCTATTTTATTTTTTCCTGTGTTAATGATGCAGGATCATCATTAACAGGATGCAGGATTTTCTTCAATCATGGATTTAGTACCTGCTAAATACAGAATCACAGAATGGCTGAGGCTGATGGGGACCTTTGGAAGTCACCTGGTCTACCCACCTGCTCAAGCAGGGCCACATAGAGCCACTTGCTCAGGACCATGTCAGTATGGCTTTTGAGAGACTCCAAGGATGGAGACTCCACAAACTCTATTGGCAACCTGTGCCAGTGCTCAGGAGTGAAAAAGTTTTGATTTGTGTTAGATATAGGTATGTATATTGTTTTTGGTATATTTGTATGAATGAAATTTGAAGATTTTAGTGTTGTAAGCAAAACACGAATTTTTATCAAGGCAAAGAGGAAAAAAATATTATGCAGGTGCTGTTTTGCCCTTAATTAGGTGCTCTTAAGGAGATACCTAGAAAAAGTCTGGACTTGTAAAGAAATCCAATTAAAATATACAATTGCCTGCTGAGTACTATGCAGTTAGAGTAATCCAGTGCTTAAACACTGAATAGAGAACTGAAATATATCTACTATAATATTAGAGAGTCCTAGATGATAGTGTAGTTATCTTAAGCTATTTCACTGAGCTGAGAAAAAATGTCCCTTTAAAAGATGATGTAGTACATTTGTGTCATCAAATACAAAAAAAATAAATCGTAAACTGGTATTTCTTCACCTTCTGCACCTTCAGTTCTTGCCAATTCTTTGGGATGTGTAAGGATAAAAACTTAATTCATTATTAAACAGTGAGTCACTACTGTTTACAATAAAATATGATAATTTAGAGAAATATTGTGAGTTGTGACTGTAGGATACCCAAAATGGAAAAAATGTTCAGGCCTTTCTACACAACACATGAGTAGTATTCACAAGCACATTGGGAGCTCCGAGTGTGTAAAGTTCTCACATCAATGTGTTCGTAAGGTCAGAGATGTGTAGAACACTTCAAAAATAAGATTTACTTCTGAAATAAAAATTACTAATCAGGTAATTTGACTACTAAGTGAAATGTTCTTTTCTAATACAGATGAAAGTCCAGGTTAGCAGCAGTTCTGATTTTTGTCTTCTTTAAAGCTGGCTGCTTCTTAACCTTCTTGGTAGCAATCTGAGCATTTTTTGGCAAAAGGAGAAGCAACATTCCCAGGTCACACTGATGTTCTCAATTGCTTTTAAATTAATTATAACTGCACCTCCAAGCATGGAGTGTGATGTAGAAATCTTGGATTTGATATTCATGATCCAGTTTAGTTGAAACCTGAGTCGTTTCTAATTGTCAGTGACTTACAGATCACCAAGATGTACTAGGTAAATAAATGCTGTTGTAATATTTCCATGGGGAAGGCTCTGTTAAGTCCAACGGAAAGGTATGAATTTTAGATCTCTTATTAGTTCTGAGAGCAAAGGAGGTCCAGCAGTTTTGAGTCCCTGATTTTTTGCCTATCCCTAAAACTGTTAGCTGTCAGCAAAAAAATGAGGAAAAAAAAAACCCACCCAGAAGGATTTTATTGCCTTTAAATAAAATGATTACGAAATCCTCTTCTTTCAAGGGAGAGTTTGTTGTTCTGAATGGGACTAATGTCCATTGCATTCCGACTCCAATTTCTCTTTGTATTGTACTTAAGTGGTTAGAGGGCACCCAAGAAAAATTATGACCCATTCTTCTACACCCCACTGAAGAGAAGTGCAAACTAGCATGACAGTGAATCTTCCAGATGAGTTTAAGAATTCTCTGTTTGAGAAATTACTTAGGTTTGTGGTCTGAGAGATTTGGATTTACTCTTCCTTAATGTAGTGCAGGCTGCAACAACTTGTTGGACAGCCTCTTCCTTCATCTGTACCAAACAGATGGGAGCATGAATTTTTTGCACATCAGCACTGTTAGGAATTTAAATCTAGAGCTGGGATTTAGTTTTTCTATGTCTGTATTTCACTGAGGACTGCGTTCTGAGAATTGTACTTGTATGGGAACATTTATCCTGCAGATCCTTCTAGCAAAGGTACTTGAATGGTGGAGCAGGTGGGAGGTTCCAGAAGCCTCTCTGTGAAGCAGAAGTTCTCCTGTGGAGAACTGGTTGCCTGTGGGGCCTTCTGCTTTGTCGCTTCTCTTAGAAGCACACTGAAGTTGGGAGCATTTCTGTCTCCTTTTGCAGCATGGATTATGTCCCTTAAACTTGCTGAAAAGGGATGCTTCTGGTATATAGTGGTTCTTATTTTTAGCTTTAGTCTTCTGAATTGTTATGGGTTGTCTTAGTAGGATGGAAGTATCCTTCTCTATCTGTATTGCCCATGTTCCCTTTTTTAGCTATTTGATCATGAGTTGACTTAAATAACAGGGGTTTCCATACCTTTCTCTCCTTGCTTGTACCGGTTTTCCATGATAGCTGAACTCTGTTTTGAGACCTTAAACAGTGAACATGGGGCACTGTTGATTTCTCTTACAGATGACCTTGACTGTGCCTAAATCTCTCAACACTCTTGTCTCTTGGACTTGTGTAGTATCAAAGAAAAGCTTGTCCAAGTTGTATGGTACATTTTAATATTAGAAATTACTTTAAGCTCAGTTAAAAACATCGTCCCACTCTCTCTCAGACTGAGTCTGCCTGTAATACCAGGATCTGTGCAGTCTACATACTTAAACCAGCACTTGGCTATCTCCATGCATTTTCCTCTCAGAAAATAAATTCCAGAAGCTTTGAGAAGACTCACATATGGGTAATATACAATTGTCTTGACTTTTATGGCCACTTTGAACTTTAATTTTTGTCCTTGTTTGTCATGAATTTAAGCCATGAAATTTTATATAAGGTGGTCTTATACTAAATTCATAGGGAGAGCCATGGTGCTTTGTAGGTTTTATTTCACTTGGTGGACTTACATGATTGTCACAGACATCACAGGAACACTGCTGAGTCATTTAAAAAGTATTTGAAGAAATAACAAAATAAATTTTACAATAAAAATGTCCATGAGTGATTCCCTTTCTGTATGCTGTGCACAGTAAATGGAAATACTGTGAAACTTGAAGACCCACGGGTTGTGGACTATATAGATACATATTTCTGCCTGAAAATTTTTGAACCATATCCAACATATATGAGCAGGGTTTCCTACACGAGCGGATGAAAAGTCAGTTTCTTGCACCAGAAGGTGCATTTTAAGAAAGCTTTTCAAAAATTCTAGTAGCTGCTGAAATAAGAGGATTAACATCTTGTGACAGATGGCTATAGTTTTAATTGTCGTAGGTTATAGTGGTCATTATTCTTTGCATTTAAACCATATAAGAAGAATTAACTGAGTGGCCCTGCTTAACTGTCAATGGGGTTCTCCTGGCTCTTTGCATTTTAAGTAAGATTAATAAATGAAAACATGTTGTAGAGGCAGGGTGTATTTTATTGAAAGATTCATGAAGTTTCAATGACATTGTTAAGGTATTTAATTAGTCTCATGAAAAAAAGTAGTGACCCTTTTAGAGAAGCTGATAAGTCATATAATAGCCGTTAGATCCTCTTTATTCCTTGCTTTATAAGATTAACTTTGTGCTAAGCAATTTATGCTAAGTTTTCCCTTTTATTGGTAACCAAAGTTATCTGTGCTTCATGAATAGATTATTGGAGATAACATCATGTAATTAACAAGAGATGCAGAAAAGTAAAAGTACAATTTGTGTAGGAATTGTATGAGAGAAAATGTTAATTTCTTAACTAGGAAGGATATTTAAAGGGATAAAAGGAAGGCAAAATAGTGCAGTTCTTTCAAAGGATTAAAGTAACCTTATCTTGTGTTCTTTCAGAAGATGGGAGTGCCTGAGTGTGTGAAAGTCATGTTCAATGAGCTATTCACAACTCTAATGAATTGTAGACACAAGTTTGCATTGCCTTCCCCCCCCAAAGTGATTGATTGTGCAACCTGCAGTCATTCAGAATTGTATAAAAATGTCAGTCTTAGGCCCTGTAAATCACAGGGGGTGTGGGAGGAAGAGTGCGTACATTTTTTTTTTCTTTGTAAAGGTAAACTTCACAAAATTAAAGCTTTAAGACAAAATACCTGTCAGTATTACTTCAGCGTGCTGTTATCTTCTCCTTTGAAGTATTTCTAAAATGTCTACAATTGTGGTCTCTGGAAATCCACACAGAACTCTCACTTTCCATGTAATTTCCTTCTAGACCTCAGTCCTTGTATTCTTACTTACCAGTGTTTTTTATGAATTTTGAAAGTAAAATTGCATGAGGATAAATTAAATTATGGAGTTTAGAGCACTCCTTAAAACAGCATGAGAATAAATTACAGAGTTTAGAGCATTCCTTAAAAGGAAGACGTACAGACCTAAAATTACTTTCTTTGGTAGTTCAGGAAAAATCTTGGTGTTCAGTACCTTGCTTTTAGTGTTTAGGCATTGACATGTTTTGGTTTTCACAGAAGGAAAAAAAGAATGGTCAGAGCTGTGTCCCTTTGCAGCCTCCAGAGTGACATTTTCTCTCTCAGGTCTTTGAACTATTCATTACCATTGGTGTCCACAGGTAGTGGGTCAGAAGTGCTGAGGTGGTGGCAGTTTGGGAAGGGGCACCTGTAGGTTGGGGTACATCTGCTTCAGATGTACCAACAGAAACCTCTGCCATTTCCTGGGTTTGTGTTCTTTGTGCAACTAGCTTTAAATCTAGCTAAAACCTCGGTTTTGGGAGTCTTTTCTTGCAATTTGGTGAGTTTCTAAGTCACCTGTGATAATGATGCTAAATAATCAATCTTAATAATAGTATATTACCCAGTAACAATGAGAAGGGGAGAAGACTCCTCTAAAAAGTTGCCATATGTGCTCTGCTGGGTCTTTCTCATATGGACAGTTGGCAGCTCAGTTGCAACTATTTTTGTATGAATGTGAGCCGGCCTTGTGGGATCTCACTGGAAAGGCACATGAAGATTTTGTCCTTTCCCCCAGTGTCAGAGTCAGCCCCAATATTGGACTGAAATGTAGAACCTTGTAGCCTGATGATGTGAACTTGCAGTTTTCTTATGTTAGGTTGAAACCTGTTAGCTTGAAAATAGGTTTTTTGAACACTGTGAGATTTAGTGAGTAGGGAAGTTTGCAAAAAGATTAAATAATGGTGAAGTAATAGTTAAAATGATGTTCTGTAGGGAGTCTTAGCCTGATGTGTGTACTGAATAGTTGGGTGTAATTTGAAACTGTCCGGATAGCAAAACCATGAAAAATGGGAGTAACTACTGTGCATATAAAGATTTACTATGCATCTATGTTACAGTATGCTTATTTTATCAAAAATAGACCATTATGAAACCTGCCTTTTGCACCTGCTCTTCATTAATTTTTGAAGTTAAGTAGCTCTGTGTGGTTTTTTTCTACCAAATACCAGAGGGCACTTGGGGATTATTAGTAACAAATTCTTGCAGAATGTAGAGTTTAACACTAATGGTAAAATAATCCACTCCTAAAATTATAGTTTTAACTACTGTTAAGCAAAAAACCAAAACAAACCAAAACCACCAAAAGCCCAACCCCACCCTTAAAAGCTTTAAGTAATAGAGAACTGTTACACTGCTTTGTACTGGTTTTAGGACAATTCAAATTTGGCATAAATAAAAGTTGAAATAGTAATATTATTGTATTCCTGTTAAATGGAAAAATAAGTAATGTAATGGCACTTCAGAAAAACAGACAAGCATCTCAAAACTTAGAAAAATACCCATAATAGTTTACATATTTTCTTCTTAAAAGTTTGTTTGTGTCTGGTAGTAGTAACTCTAGTTGAACATTAAAGTTTTAGTGTCACATGGAGTGTGTGAAATGAATCAATTGCGTAATCAAATTCCTGTTGGAATTATCCTGAAAGCTCTTTCATTAAAAAAATCTCAGCAATATAAAATCTGAAAATAGAGGCTTTTCTCTACCTGCATTACTGTTATTTAGGGCAGAATTTTATTTCACTTTTTTGGGATAGTAGAAGCAAAGCTGGTTTAAGGACAAAGACGAGGTCAGTCTTTTTATGGCTGCGAGAAGGAAGAGAATCAAACTAATTTCCTTTTTTTTTTTTTTAGAAGCAAATATTGGTAATTCGTTTTTCATCAAATAACAAATGTCTTTGCAATTAATTTTTCATGATTGGCCTTTGGTTGTCAGCCAAGAAATGTGATCAGTCATATTTTAGTAGTTTTTCAAAATGTCATATACATAAAGTTAAAATCCACTCAATGATCAAATAAGTAGGTATTTATTAGCAATATTCAGTTGTCTGTGTATCTTGCAGCTTTGCTGTGGTGTGATTTATGTCAGCCGTAATTCTGTAGTTCTGCCATTTTTGAAACTTGTACATTTCAAAAACCCCAACCGTGTGGGTGCTCTGGAAGGGAAGGGTCATGGTTTCAGCACTTATGGATCCTGTCGGTGAAGGACAGCTCATGCTTGTGGCAGGATGTAAAAAGGATCTTAATGTTACTTTAAAAGCAAAACAGGGAAGGAGGGTTGGTGTTAGAATCAGAAAATATTTGTTATCTTTACAAACTGCCCAGTCTCAGAGTTTAATTGGGATCTTACTTAAAAAGTAAGTGGGGGAAAAAACCCTCCAGAATTCTTAACTGCTGCGGGTGTGAAAAACAGAGGCCAATAGGGAAAATTCTAAACTTCAGATATTTCCTTCTTGCTCTTTGTTGGACTGTTTTATTTTGACCCAGACTTGTGTTGTGGGACATACCTGTATAAAACATGCTACTAAAAAAGTCAAGAAAAAAAAATTTCTCAGTATATCTTAGCATTTGTTGAGATTTTTTGACACCAGCTTTTGGATAACAGTTGGATACCTGTAACTTTGTTTTAAACTTGCTGAAAGTATTAAAAGGACAATAAATGAGTAAATGTCTGCTTTTTGACCTGAATGGACCCCTTTGATACTGAAGATGACAGGGAGCTTGGAATCAACATATTTTTCATAGTAAAATATTTTGCTGGTTCCTTGTGTCACTTTTTGTAAATAAATGGTAACGTCATTTTTTTTTAAAGCGTGACTTTTATTAGATCTAAAATAACCTTGTATTACTCAGTTCTGTAACTTAGCTAAATCTTGCTTCATAAAGGTTTAAGGGTTCCTTATGGTGGGAAATACAAAGCTGCTTTCAGTGTGTGTAATACTAACAGACTTCTGTGGCCTAAACCAAGATGCTGTGCTGGTTGCTGGCCTGATTTTGAATCCTTTTGGTTGAAATTTTCCAAATACTTTCATTCCAGGCTTGAAACAGTGGAAAAATGTTGTTATGCCCAAGAGAATTATTTAGAAATGTTATTGCTCAGTTTTCAAGGAAGAAAATTGAGTGTTGGCTGCACTGAGGATGTTTTGATACATAAGAGCTGTGTGAAATTCAACAAGACTTTCCATGCATTTGCAATTCAGGGCTGCCTTGGCAGGAGGTAAATCTGGGTATAATAACAAGGTTGGCAGGAGAGGGAAAACTCGTACAAAGAATTGTTTATTTAAAATACAAGTAGAGTATCTTTTTCAACCTGTACTTTCACTGGCTTCTGCTTCCCTGGCAGGAAAAAGAGGAGAAATGGCCTGGAGTGAGAGTACAGGAAGGAAGTCAGGGTCTGGATGGGGCAAGTAACAGCTCCTGACCAGCTGCCACAGGACAAAACCACCAGCTTGGAATCAGGAAGCTGGGAGTCCATGTTGGGATGAGCAGCCAGCAGACAGAGTGAGACATGATGGGGGTGAGAGAATGTATCTGAAGAGCAAGCAGGGCCAGAAGAACAAAAAGGCGAATTGAACAAAGAATTAGTACTAGGGCAGATGCTTGAGAGCAGGTTACAAATGTGGTCACAGAAGCAGAGATGCCTGCTTGTTTTGTAGCCTAAGCCTGTTACCTTTTAGCCTTGCACTAAAACTGCAGTTTGGCAGTGAGGGGAGAGACTCAACCAGGGCAGAATACATGGAGCTTGGAAGAACCAGACTGTGATCACTGCTGTGCCATTTGGTGCTTGGAACCAAACCCAGCCAGATCGTTGCTGCTGCCAGTGCTTCAGCTTGGGTGGCAGATACGTGATACTTAGGATTTATTGACCCAGGTTACAGTAAGCTTCCACATAATTTGTTTTTCATTGGCTGTTTTAGAAATGACTGAGTTACATAGAGGCATGTATTGTGTGTAGGGAAAATATGAAGAATCTGAAAGCTTCCAAGTCAAGCTCTCCAAAAATAGGAGAAAGCACATTGTCTGTCAGGACCGCGTTCTCTTCCCATGTGCAATACACGCATGTGGCTATGTGCTGTAAATAAGATACAAGATAAAAACCATCTTGTGTGAATCTGCCCTGATGAACTGGGTCCTCCCATCCCACTGTTGCAATGACCTCATGCATTATCCAGTGATAAACTACTAACTTAATAGCTGAATACCCATTGGTTTGCTAGGTGTCTCCTTCAAGGATGGCAACACTTGGAAGGGCTGTGTATTCCCTGGAATAGCTGTAAGAGCAGTACTTTGAGAAGTAGATTTTTATTACCAAGGCTTCTGAGATGAGGGAATGCATTTAACCTTAGTTTGAAAGTACCTCTGGCAGCTCCTGCATGTGGTGAAGCTAGAGGTGTGTTTTTGGGAGCAAAGGGTCAGGATCCTCAAGCTTTGTGCTCAGTTGCTCTTTTGGCAGGCAGCCAGTGCTGTCCTGTTCAACACGAGGGAAGGGCAATGCAGCTGAACATCCTTGTTCAGCTAAACCTGGACAGATTTTCATGGGACAAATAAATGTCACTTTTTCCATCCCAGATAGCTCCATCTTCCTCCAGGTGCTGTTGTTTGCAGACAGCCTGTGAAATTCAAAGGCGTTAGTGAGTTCTAAAGTGGCAAAAATACTGTGTGTTGTAACTGTTCACTTGCAGAATTGTAGCAGTTCCTCCTACAAACAGTGTGTATGTTATGAGGACTGTCATGCTTGAATGTAATATAATGTCTTTCCACTAAATGAAATACCCACAGGAAATTGGCTGACTAGAAGCACTGGCAGGGGATATAGGCCCTTTAATCTCTAGGAATGATAAAGTATTTACAGTTGATGGCTGTATAATGACATAAAATAAGTAGTCACAGTCTTGCTTCCAAATAAGAGGTCTTAGTATCTCACATATCCCCATTTAGGTGATTTCAGGCAGGCCACAGGTTTAATAATGGCTCTGATCCTCAGTGCCTCTCATTTGCGTATGTGGGCCTGGGCAATCCCAGTTGTGTTGTGCGGGTAGAAGGGTGTGAAGCACCTTTGTCTTGTGCTGTTCACTGAGTAGACCTCAGTTTCCAGGGCAAATATCATTTTTGTCATGTGAGAAATTCTATTCCTAAAATGCCAATGTTTGTGCAGTACAGATAGGATAGAGTGAGGCTGCACATATTCTTGGTGAAGGCAGCTCAATAGATAAATGATAAGCCACTTTAGTTTAGGTGTTTGGTGCTTTGCTGATGACTATACTTCACTCTATGAGGGAGTTTTTGGTTTGAAATCTGTTTTGTAAAGCTTGTCTCCAGCAATGGCAAGTTTTAAGCTTCAAGATGAGCATCACATGTAGACAGAACAGATACCATCACTGATTCTGGTATCCTTATAAAGAGGAAAACAAGGATGTGCATAGATTATTTTTGTTGTTACATAATAAGGAAATATTAGAGAATACTATTTATGTGGAGCAAAGCTTATTCTGTATATCAGGGGTTGCCAACATGTTTTGTCAACCTTTGATATAAAAGTAAAAAATTGTGAATTACTTGATAGTGTGTCGTCTTCAAAGTTCTTCTTTTGGATTAATACCCTTCCTGCAATATGCAAAAGCTCATTTTACATACAAAAACACCTCCAAAACCAAACCCCAACACCTTACTGGAGAAAAGGAAATTTTGTGTTCCTAAGTGCTTCAGATGCTAAGCTGTGAATAGACAGAAACGTTGCATGCCTCTTACTTATTTTAGAAAGATGATTTCTTTAATTTCTGAATGCCATAAATTGTCCTCCTTCCCCCCCGCTTTTCTTTTTTTCTTTTTAATAAGTAAAGCTGCTTCACTTCTGTAGCTTACATTGTACTAAATTGATGATGAAGAATAGTACGGTTTAAGAAGATAAATGTCAAGAACGTCTTCTAAAGTAGACATTCAGATTTTTTTGGATTAATGGGAAAGAAGGTCAATAATTGCATGGATTTCAATAAGCTTGAGAAGAAATGGTATTCCTGTGGTGCTAGTGATTATTAAAACATTGTGAATTCATTTCAAGACACTGTACTCAGGTTTAATATCTGCCATTGTGAAGGAATGACTTGGTAAGGGCTGTCAATTTGTATAGGTGATATGAGATAATTCATAAGGCAATTGTATTTTTAACATAAAAAAGTTACAGTAGACGATACATAGATTTCTGGATGGTAGCCTTAATTTTTATTCTGCCTTATTAAATAGGGCCCTCCAGACTTCCAGCAGCATACACCTGGACCAGTTCCTACTAATTTCTCCCAAGCCCCAAGGCTGCCAATCCAGGACCAGTGGAGAGGGCCGCCACCACCACCACCACCACTCCCTCCTCCACCTCCTCAGGACAGAGATCCTTTCTTCATAGCAGGTAAGCATTTTCGTTCCCACGAACAGGCAAAATCCTCTTTCTGTAAAGTGACTCTGCAGTGCCTGTGTCTGTTCCACACCATGAAGTGTTTGGAAGAACCTGAAGGCTGGAAGATCCTATTTGATGTAGCCAGACTGGTGCATGCTAAAAATTCTGGTTGTCTTGGTGTCTTTTTACTTTCTTTTGATGTAATTGTATGTCTTCATCTTTAACTGCCATGAATCTGGGTATTTATACAAAGTATAAATAATATCTAAGTGAATGTTGCAATAAAATTGTTGCACTTGTTATATCTTAGATAACAACTAGTGTCCATACTAGTAACTCTTTAAATGGCCGGGAGCTTGTGTGTATTGTAAGAAATCTGTCAAGGTTAGCTAGAATGTTACAGCCTAGAATACATAGTAAATGCTTGTTTATGTTTATGCCATATGCATGTCCTGACAGTATATATGTATACAGACAGTTTACACACAGTATGTAAAAAATTGCTAAATACCTTGTCAGCATGTGGTATCGATGTTTCATGAGTTCTTGTGTGGTTTAAACTATAATCCTTGATTGATTTTATTAAAGTAGAATTTCAAAAAGGTATTGCTGATTCCAGCAGACTACCAGTTGTGCTGGTATTTCAAGGATCAATTCCTCTTATACACAACTGGCAGAAGCAAGGGAAAGATAACCTTGAGAGTTGCTCTTAAAATTAAAACATCCCATAAAGTTTTGCGTTCTGCAAATTTTAGGTTACTTTTCTGAAACAAAATAGACCTTTATGTTTGCAAAATGTGTGTGCGTGTCCCAGCGAGGTTGTCATTTAACCGCTTGTCTGATTCCCACAGATCCGAGGTTCCCGGGTCATCCCTTGTTTGAGCAGCGCAGCCCCCCTCCGCCGCCGCCTCCCCCGCTGCTGAACAGCGCCCACCCGGTCCCTGCGCAGAGCCCGATGCCCTTCAGCCAGCCCGGGCCAGCCTTTAACCAGCAGGGACAGCAGCCCGTGTATCCCAGAGAGCGGCCCGTGCGGCCCAACATGCAGCCCCAGGGTCCCGTGGGCATCCTCCACTTCAACCAGCCTGGCTCGGCCAACCCGCGGCCCTTCATCCCCCCGCGGCAGCAGTTCCTGCAGGCTCCGGGGCAGCCCTTCCTCTCGCCGCACACGCAGCCCGCCATGCAGGTACGGGCTGCGGCCGGGCGTGCAGGTGGGAGGTGGGTGGGACCGGGGCGCTATTGCTGCCGTGCCTGGGAAGGCGCTGGGTGTGCCCGGGGCTGGGTGTGCCCGGCGCTGCCGCATCCCGGGATCCCGCCCGGGCAGCGCGGGGCGGCAGCGCCCTCTGCCGGCACCGCCCTCCGCCATCCCGGGGATGTGCGGGATCCCTGGTGTCCGTGTCCTGAACGCTGCGAAACACCGAAGTCTGCTGATGCTAGGGGGGAAGAAATAATAAACCTGCAGAGAAACAGAAAAGCAGTTTAGAAGGCATTAGAAAAGGGCTCAGAGGGCGGAACTCTTGCATTTGTCTGTTTGCACTTCAGCTGCTGGTTTACAGAGGTTTAAGTGTAGTGTGACTTTGCACTGCTTCTGTTAGTCTGTTTTTTACTCAGTATAATTTTGGTTTAACGTGATTCATAGCTGCTTACAGATGTTTTAAGGACTCAGGAGGCTGGACATACTTTTCTTCAGTTTGTTACCTTGACTAAAATAATCTTCTTGTTCATGTGCAGGGTCCCATGCATCCTCCATTACAGCCTCAGCCACAACC
Source organism: Scytalopus superciliaris (assembly GCA_013400415.1). Taxonomy (NCBI): domain Eukaryota; kingdom Metazoa; phylum Chordata; class Aves; order Passeriformes; family Rhinocryptidae; genus Scytalopus; species Scytalopus superciliaris. The sequence goes on from VXBX01009198.1 coordinate 212,272, forward strand.
TCAGCCTCAGCAACACCATCACCAGCAGCAGCAGCAGCAACACCATCACCAGCAGCAGCAGCAGCAACACCATCATCATCTCCAAGGGCCACCACAGCCCTTGATGCCCATGAACCAGCCACAGTTCAGGCCTCACATACCGGCTACGCAGCAGCAGCCAAATAACAACAGGATGCAGTGTCAGCCACGACAAGGTCCAATGAAGCCAAGACATGTAAGTACCACATACATTAGTGTTCTGCATGGTTTTTCATGAGCAGCAGGCATGTAAGCACAGGTTTCAGAACTTGCCAGTGTGGTTTTTCACTCCCATTTATTCCCTTCCTGCTCTGTCCCCATCTTTCATAATTTCTTGCTCATTTTCTACCTTGGTGATTTTATAAGCCACATTGAAAACTACCACATGTATCTTTCCCTTTTTCTTTTCTCCTCCAGTCTTCAGTCTTCTTTTTCATCTGGGTTGCAGATGCCTAAAAATTAGCAATAAAGGGTTTTTGAAGGATATGTGTGCTTCAGAAGACTTTATAACTTCAGGTAGCCTGTGATTGTGTGGGCCCAGTTCTCTGACACTCTTTCAGCTTGAAGGCCTCTCTATACTACTGCTAGTCAGCTTTCTGGTTCAGATGGTGCCATTCATGTCTTGTGAATTTGCTCCCATGCAGCATATTCTGTTGCTTGGTGGGTTGGGGCAGCATAACAGTCTGTGCAGTGCTCAAGACAATGTGACTATAGTTCAGAATAATTACTTTGATTAGGAAAGTAAATGACATAGTGAGGCCAGTTTCTGAGAATGGTGTTTAAAAAGTAAGATTAAGTTTTGATTTTAATTAAAGAAAAGGTTATTAAAATGTTCACATTTCTATAATTTTTCTTCTCACCCTGAAAATACTGTGCCTCTTCAAGCAGCTTGTTTCCCCAAACTTAACTAAATCAGGAAAATATGAAACTGAAAACACTTTAGCCTGGTTTGTTGTGGGAGTCTGCAGGGTTTTTTTCCTTTGTACTTTTCAGAATACACCATCACAGAATATTGTCAAGCGTTCAAATCAGCAGCTACAATCAACTGCTCCGAGAAACAGTAACTTGCGCGAGTTGCCGATAGCACCATCCCATGCTATGGAAATGAGCAACAACAGGAGAAACTCCACCCCAGCTGCTCAGGTCAAGCCCATTACCAGCACTGTGTCTGCCACAAAGTCTGTCAGTGGTGGTGGAAACTCCCAGGGAAGGCCTGAGATGAAAGCTAAAGCAATCACACCAGTGGGCCAGGCAAAGTCAGAAGGAAAATCTGAACCAGAGGTAAGGCTTTTTTTTTTTCTGTTGTTGTTAAGGAAAAGAACAAAACCCAAACAATGAAGAAACAAAGCTCCCAGCTTCTAAAAACTTTTCTAGTCTGACTTACGAATTATGAGAACACTTAATGTGATGTTCACCAAAGATTTTTTGGTGCCACTAGAGGCCTCCCTTCCAAATGGCACTTTTCTCTTTTAGTGCAAGATCAGAAACAGTCTCCATTGACAAAAAAAAAGTCTGTAAAGTTGGCTGTGGTGAATCTGTTTTGTAAGAGTTGTCATTTCGACTACTGTGAAAAGGCGGAGTTAGAGTAAAGGTCATCAGTGATACAAGGCTCCGAAGTACACATTTTACCCATTTTTATCTTAGAGAATTGGGATTTTTTTTCAGGTGATCATATTCTAAGTCAGAAAGCCTCTTCTCTTTCTTTTTGTGCAGTGTTGTATGGTGGAAAAGGAAAAAAAAAAAAAGGGTATTTGGAGAGCTATTTTCCTCATGCTGTTCTCCTTTAGGCTGTTCAGTCTCCACTGGTGCCTTGGGCAACCATGCAGGAGATCATCCATGGAGCTTCTTGCTCTTGAAGAAAATATTTCTTTTATGAAACCTCGTTGTGTGAGGGGAAAATAGGAGATGCTTTAAAGCTTCATGAGCTCTGTTAGTTTGAGACAGTGGGTAGGATTGTACTGATGGTGCTTTTAATCCCAAGCATGATGGCTAAATGCACCCTGTGTACTTCATCAGGTGAAGAACTGTAAGTCTTTATAGCTGTAGTTGACCATGAATCTTGTCTCATGAACCAGGTTTTCTTCAACTCTTGAAAGCTTTAGTTGTGTTAATACTGTCTTCCTTTTAAGCTGCTCATGACTACCTTTTCATCTTGTTCTTGAATTAGGGATGGTTGTAGCTAATTTTCACAAATGAGGCACAAAAGAAGCCCATAGCTAGCAGTGTTTGACCTCCTGTGCACTTGCTTTTCAATGAATAATCCTTTTTTCAGCTTTTAATTTTTACCTTTTTCATAAAAAATATTTAAGTAATCTTCTTCCCCTCAATTCAGTTTCTTGGAATAATCTTAGTCACAGAAAATCAGTGCCTCATAGACAAGCCTCTGCCTTTCAGGTCATTAGTAAGGGAAGTCTTGAGGCAAACCAGCTACAGGCCTCCCTGTCTAAAACATCTTGAAGTTATTCTATAGTGTAGTCATATGAAGATTAAGGCATTATTCTGAAATATCTCTGGCAATATTAAGAAAAATCTACAAATACTTTTAATTCCTATTAATCAAATTAATTAAAAAAACACAACCAAACAAAAACCTCAAAGCAGTTATCTTGTTCTTTCCATTTTGTGTTTTGAACATACTGTAACACACCTGTAGTTACCAAACCAACTAATCTTACGTGTGTGAATTCTTGGGATGTTACAAATCAAGCTTTTTTTTATTTCTGTGTCAGTCAAAACTATCTTTGAAAAGCTGTTTGATACCTGTTTTACACAACTTTTTGCAAAGTAGGATGAAAAAAGAGTTGGCTTGGAAAAAAATATGGCTCCTAGTGTTTCCTATTATTAGCTGTAGAAGTACATACTTTGCAAAAATTGGGAGAGTGTGTGAATGTGTACACACAGAGAGTCCTTATCCTTCCAAGGTAGACCTGGAATAAAGCCTTGTGCAGCAGTGTAGTAGCAGTGGTTCCTTTTCAGCTCTGGCACTGCAGTGGTCTTGTTCACTGATGCTGCTTATTGTCATTCCTACAGACAGGATTGGTAACTAATAATGTTCATTTCCAAGCATTTAACTGTATTGTTAACCAACACTATTGTTGTATTGTAAGTTATTATATTTGTTTCCTTAACAAATCGTAACGTTTTCCAGTCTTTTTTGTGTGTTTTTCATGTAATTACCTGACTTCACCATGTTTTGCTTTCTATTAAGATGAGAAAGAGTTAAGTTCTGTCATCTTTTCCAGCCGTACTCCTCATAACTGAATTGGGCAGGTTATTTTGCAAGTGTCTTCAACTGGAAAATTATTAATATTTTCCTTGCATCTTTCTTCCTAAAGCATCAGTGGCCATATTTATGAGTGCCCTATCATTCAGGAGGCACAAAAAAAGAAGTAGCAATATTGGCTATTAGAGGTTTTGGTCACCTTAAATATAGATATTTGAAAGGTTTCCAATGCGAGTGACTGGAAGATTAAAAACTGTATTTCTACTTTATTAAGGAAACACTTGTGTTCCTGTGAGGCTGCAAAATAGTGCCCTTAAATGGCTGTTTAGAATAGTGCTTACTCTCTAGGATTTAAGCTTGTATATCCTCTGTCTGAAACATCATTTTGTCGGTGAAATTGGAAAATCTGAGTGATGTGGACCTAATTCTGCTCATGTTGAGGTCAGCTTAGGATAGGAGGAATGAAGGCAGTTTTAAGCATTTTTGAGTTTAAAGAAGGGGAAAAATGGAGCAAGGTCATTTTGTAGTGGTGTCTCCTGTCTTGTGCTTAGAAGATTCTTATCACAGTTTTTTTCCAGTTGGAAGTTGGCAAGAGAGCAGTGTGTTGCTTCAGGTAACTTGTAGCCTTGTTCTTCACTCCCTTCCTGTTTGTCCAAGATGTTGAGCATCTGTGTGTTATAGGGTGTCTCATATCTTCCTCAGGTTCATGAGCTGATTTTACCAGCAATGTGAAATGTGCGATGTGTATATGTAGGTACCCTTTTTTTAAGATATTTTGTGGATTTGAACACAGGCAGCCAAATGATGCAATTTCACACAATCACAGAATATGCTGTGTTGGAAGGGACCCACAAGGATCGTCCAGTCCTACTCCTGGCCCTGCACAGGACCATCCCCAAGAGTCACACCCTGTGCCTGAGAGCATCGTCCAAATGCTTCTTGAACTCTGTCACTTGGTGCTGTAATCACTGCCCTGGGGAGCCTGTTCAGTGTCCAGCCACCCTCTGGGTGAAGAATCTTTTTCTAATATCTAATCTAAACCTCCCCTGACACAACTTCAGGCCATTCCCTCAGGACCTGTCCCTGGTCACCACAGAGCAGAGATCAGTGCCTGCCCCTCCTCTTTCCCTCATGAGGAAGTTGTAACTGCAATGAGGTCTCTCCTCAGTCTCCTCCAGGCTGAACAGACCAAGTGCCCTCAGCCACTCTCCATACAGCTTCCCTTCAAGGCCCTTCACCATCTTCATTGCCCTCCTTTATATGTTTTGGATGTGGCAGTACTTTTGACAAAGATTTGGCATGAATGTTTTTACAAAATTATTCAAGCCTCTTATGCTTTTATTGTTACAACTGAAAAAAATACAGGCAAACCTGCTTGAATAGGTCTGTGTTTATGTCATGGATCAAATAATTTTTGACTGCTCTGTTCTTGTACCCATTCTACTGAGAGACACAAATGAGCCTGGTTGCATGATTCCATTTTGTTGATTGATAGCAAAGCAGAGTACTTACAGTGTCTAGTTCTTATGACCCAGGATTTAGTTCTGTTAACTGGTAACAAATTCTGAGGATCCCTGAAAAGGTGTGGGTTTGGTTTTTTCTTTGTTTTTGCTTTGTTGTTTGTTTGGTTGATTTTTTTGTTTGTGTGTTGTTGGTTGTGTGTGGGGGTTTTTTGTTTGTTTTTTTAATTCAGTACATGAAAAGCAAGCTACTGATACCAGGACTTAAATTTCAGTGGCAAGTCTAATCCCTTGTTTTAGAGCATGTCTTTGCTCAGTCAACAGTGCCATTCTAGGTTCCCCTGGAGAAGGATGTAGGACTCTTGCTTCTCTTATGATACTTGACAGCTAGATTCAGCAAAGCAGCCTGTAACATTTTCTTCTGGCACTTTCCATCAAAGCTGCCTTGGACCTTGAGGCAGAAGAAAAACCTACAGCTAAGGCTCAGTTTTCCCTTCAGACCTCAGTAAAATACATTGTGTTCAAGAGCTCTTGAAAGATGGATGGTAGTTTCCACTTAAGAAAAAAAGAAAAGCAAACCGACCCCAGATAAAACTAAAACTCTCAGAAACTGGCAGAAAACCCCTCACCTTCACAAAACCAAGGGGACTGGTTTTCATCTGCGGCCTCCTGTAAAAGGAGGAGCCATATACAATGTACTATTTCTTCATGTTGTGGAGTTTATCCAAGAAAAAGGCTGTTCTGTGTTTTTCTGCTTCTTCACCTGCAGATCACATTGCTTCCAAATACAGGATGTGAACATTAGAATGGTGTGGACTTTAAAGGATGTGTGCTTTCTCCCTGTTGATGCAGTAGGCAAAATGCTTGCTTGCCTGGCCTTTTTTCTTCTTTTTTTTTTACTTGGCAGTGTTGTTGTTTGTTGGGCAAATCTGTACTGGGCTTATTAAGCTAGTGGGATGAAAATCACTACCAACAGGTACTGTCTACTGTTTTCATCTTGACCTGATACGCTGTGCTGCCTACTCTGTATGCTGAAGCTCCTTACCACATACTGTAGGTCATTTATATATGTGCTGTGGATCATGTATATACCCCCACTCTCTAGTATTATCTATATAAGGTGCAGTTAAAGCTGAACAGGAGAGGATTTAACTGCTCCTATTTTCATCCTGGTAAGGAGTTTGCTGCCCTTCTCAGTCTGTACTATTGGGTCATTGTACAACTAATTTCAATTAAACCTGACTCTTGCAAATCTTTTGTTTATCATCACAGGGCCTTTATATTGTTTGGTCTTCCTCTAACTGCACGGGTATTTTATTGAGAAATTAACAGTAGGAGTAACTTGCTTATGAAGGTGAAGGATTTAGGTCTACCTAGAGCCTGTTAACAGACTAATGTGCAGTTGTCATATAACCTCAGGGCTCTTGGCCCTGGATTTTGAATCTTACTCTTTAAGATGGGATTGACTGCATAGGATCATTATTAATTTCCTGAATTGAGTTTCTGAAAGGAAGATTTTGGGTTATATTTGAGATTAAATTGCCTGATACAGTTTGTCAGTTGTCTTCTGTGTTTAATGTTGATGTAGTTAAAATCTGTGTATCTGTCCAAGGGATGTTGCAGGGACATATTAGAGTCCCTCAGGATGTTCATTCCTTGTCTGCTGGCAAGACTCATTTTAGTATGCTGCAAAGTGCACATCTCTGTGCTGCTATGTGTAACCTTTGAGTTAGTGTTCTGAACTTACCACATCATAATCTGCATCTCCCAAGGCCTTCAGAACTTGTAAGGTGATAAAATGAGCAAGCAAGTCCCTGATAATAAAGGGCAGCTGGTAGAAGTGCAGGACTCCTGTAGATTTATGCTGGTATCGACAACCTCAGTTAAACAGGAGGGGAAAAAAATACACTGCTACCACCAAAGGTAAACCTGGAACTGGCTGATGGCATTCAAAAGGCTTGTTTGGGTAAATTGTAGGATATTCTGATCTAAAGCAAAGCAAATTAATAAACTAATTAATTCAGTGAAAAGATTTTCTGTTTGGACAGTTTCAATGACTGTGGTATTTAGTGTCTCTGAAAATGACTGAAAACTATTAATTGCATCAGGATGTGCATAACAGCACATCCTTCTCCTACCTGGAGCTTACCTGTTTTTTTCATCTTATACATACTATTTTAAAGGGTCTTAACATTTCACTGTATTTCCTAAGGGTCATACTTGATTTTTTTACTACAATCAGCATCTTCAGTTGTCAATACAAGATGAAATATTTGAGTTTCCTCCTGTAGAAGTATGTTCTTGTTACCATCTATCAACACAGACCTGTAATACAGTTTTCACAGTGATTAGGCATTAATCACCACCTTCATAATCCAACAAGTATAGAGGAAGATCAGAATTTATTATATATGAAACAGTCTCATGCAAAGGACTGTGTTAGACCTCATCCCTGAACTACAGCCCATATTTAAAAATTAAATACAAATTTTTAAAATCCAGTTTTGTTGGAGTCTTTCTTATTTAGCCATTTTATTAGCCTTCTGAGTAGATTTCTAATTAGAAGCTTCTAATTACATTTCTAATGTGAGACATGGATCTGTTTTTTAGTAAATGTGGAAAGAATCCCTATCAAAACCTGCTCAGGGAAGAAGCGGTTATAGCTGAAGGAAACACGCGTTCAGGATTTGCACATCTGGATTCTAGAAGTGCAAATATGATTCTGCTGAGCTTGCTACATCTGTGAACCTACTTTATGGTTGAATCTGTTCTACTGTTTTTTCCCTTGGGTTGGGGAGGATTCTGGGATGCACCACGATTAAAAGCACTTAAATATTAAAAAAACCCAACAGTCACACATTTGGGTCCATACATACAAAAAAGGGTAGTTGTGTTGATAACAATTTGCACCCAGTTCCTACAATAGCCTAAAGGTTCATCACAGATCCCCAGGTTTTGAGAAATACTTTAGCATTCTTTATGCATTTATTTCCCAACATGCAAAGTGTTTGTTACTTTGAGAGGCTGTTTTTATGAGGGGTTATTAATCTATCTCGGGTAAAATGTTGTGTTCATTAACGTTTGTAAGCAGTCTCTACAAGACTTAATTTAGTATTTCAAATGGTTGAAAAGAACAAGAATACAATGAAAAGGTATGCTTCCTAATTTTGAAAAATGCCGGTGATATTATTGCAAGAGCCATTTGATTTCTTTTCCAGGATGATGAGAATCTGCATTTGCTTGACTCTTGTCCATTTTTATACAGCTTTCCATAAGAACCCGTTCCGCCAGAGTTGAGGAATCTTTAGAAAGGTTATTTGATGGTGTGTAGTACTTTGAGAGGGGCCCAGGGCTGGAATATTAAAGGCATTCTCTATATACCATTAATATTCCAGCACTGCATTTGGCAACATTTTGATTCTGAAGAGAGTGCATGAGTTCAAGGTCAGAGAGATTGACTTGTGCTGTTCATTATAACCAATTATTGTGTGACAAATGAGTTTGAGATCAGGCTGAAAATTCTGTGAGAAAAATCAATAGTTCTAATCAGGGCCTTTCAGGTCATTTACCACCCTACCTTTTGTTACTTTGTCAGAAAAGAGCAAGATAAAACCTGTGTGACAGTGGGTTGCCTCTGTATTGTTACCTTCTATTTGAAACATATTTTGATATCTTGAATTATATTAATAGTTTAATTGGTTTTGGAAACTTTTAAATTAGTTCCAATTTGTAAAACTTTTTTGTATTATTTTTTTTTTAGTATTCTGATCAGATTTGTCAAGTGGTATTAAAGCTTTTCTGTCTAGGAAGTAGTATATCTAAGTCCTAAACCAGATTTGAGCTGTTTGTCTGTAATGCATAGCAGATAAACCTTAGCAGCAGATACACTCCATTAATAGCCTTGGTTTGGTATCAGGGATAGTTTAAAAAGCTCTTCAGAGTTACAGCTTTACAACATCTGAAACAACAATTTAATGGTGTTTTGACCAAGCTGGGCATCTGTTTAGAATTTTATAAACTCATTTGTATTTTCCTTTGTAGTATCCAGATGAAGATGAAGAAACCAGGTTGTATCGTTTGAAGATAGAAGAGCAGAAGCGCCTAAGAGAAGAAATTCTGAAGCAGAAGGAGCTGAGACGGCAGCAGCAGGCTGGTGCCAGAAAGAGGGAATTGCTGGAAAGACTTGCACAGCAGCAGCAGCAACCTTCCACACAGCAGTCCTACATGCAGCACGAGGATGACTCCTCGGAGTTCCCCACCAACGGCAGCCCTTACATACCCCACTCCGGCTTGCACACCAGGCACAACGTGAAAAACAGACTCCTTGTTAGAAAGCAAGATACAGTAGTTCCAAATGTCCAACCCAAACCCTCAGAATTCCTCCAGAGCGGAGCTGAAATGCAGTATCAAGGACAGCAGATGAAGCCAGTGAAGCAGCTGAGGCAGACTAGAACAGTTCCTCCGAGTCAGCCTCAGACACCACAGAAAGTCTTACAGACAAAACCCGCCGCAGCGTCGCTGCCCACGACACAGACAGCTCGAGTGGCTTCAGTACCTGCAAGGCCCCAGGAGCAGAAACCGGGTGTGAAAAGGACTGTCATGCAGCGGACAAACAGTGGTAGTGATGGGCCTCATGTCGGCAGCAAAGTCAGGGTGATTAAGTTGTCAGGAGGGGTAAGTTTCCAAGGCTCATCTCGTATGTGTGTCTCGTTATGGTTTGTTTTTGTGTGTTTGACTCTGTGTAATTCCAAAATAAAAACTGGGCCTAAGCTGATGGGGGAAGTAACAGGTTTAGCATACCTAATAGTCCATATATTATATTTTCAGAACTGTAATTTATTAGCGGTTATTAAAAAACTAATGTTTCCTGTAACTCTTTACTGCCAGGCAGTTACCACTGAAATCACATTGAAATAATTCTCCTTTCTTTTAAGCTGTAACTTGAGTCTGAAAGACTACTCAACTGAGTTCCTTTTGCTTCAGTTTGATAGGTCTGATAATTGCTCAGAGAAAAGGATTTGAGTGGCTGTATTTAATTAAGGTTTGGTTAAAAAGCTAGGACCTGCTTATTTGGTAGGTGAAGCCACCTAAATTGGTTGTGTGCAGATGTTGGTGTTAGTGTGGTTTCTGTACTCAAGGGAAGATTGTTTTTATTTTCTTGGGAAGCGTGTTGTGAAACTAATTTAAGCTATATGTTGGAGTGGGATGTTTTCTGTTAGAGGTTGGGTTTAAGACGTTACCATTTCACTTCTGCATCTAAATGAGATTTCCTTATCTTTTGATGAGAGGTCTATTATCTGCAGTGTGTCCCTTGAGCACTGGTGTCGTGGAGGACTCACAGTGCTGATCTTGAGGGCAGTGTGTGCATTTGAGATCTGGGATTTTGGTTAGAAGACCTTTTGGCCAAATTTCTTCTGTCTTAATGAAAAGACAAGTTAATTTGTTAGGGCTCTAAAGAAACTATGATGAGGGGACATAGTGAGATGATATTGTCAGTGTGTGAGGTCGGTCCTTGGGTTTGTGCTGAAGAGGAAAGAAGGATGTGATGTAGCACATTGGAGGTGTTTTTTCTGGAAGAATGCCTCCTAAATTATTCAGACCATTAATTAGGCAAACTTGCAGAACTGCTGTAATCTGTAATGAAGCAAGCAGTGTGTTAACAGGGACTGAACAACAAGGCCTTGGAGGCTAAGGTTTTACATTTAGAAATGGAGAGGAAGTTGAAATGCTGAAGTCTTAACTACTGTTTATAAACATTTCTCTACAGCTCATAAAACTTAAATACACTTAAAATTGTAAATTGCGTAATGACTATGCGATCTTTCAAAATATTAACATACAGGGCCTTACTGACTACAGAGACATCCTGCATGTCAGGATGTTGTCAGCTCTAATTCTTCAGACATGGTAACTTAAGTACAGAGGAATAAGGTACAAGAAGTTGAAAGAAATTGATTCTGTTGAGCTAAAAATATTTATATATAAAAGTATGTCTGCAGAAATCCCAGTGGCCTGCAAGAGGTATGACAGGTTTGTGTTTCATGAATAATTGAATAAAACAGTCATGCACGATTTCTTTTATTATGTGGTGAAACAAAACAAAGGCAGTCACAACTGTATACAGCTCTTCGTAACAAATGGTTATCAGAGTCCACAGCAGCATTCACAATGAAATAGTTTTTATCACAGTGCTCTTTTTCAGAAAACCATAAATGTTTCAGATAAGTCTTATAGTAAGCAAGAGCAATTAGCTTCATTAAATGCATGTATAAGCCCTCTGTGCACGTAAGCGGATTTGCTCTTTCTTAACTTTCACTACTGAGGTTTTAGCAAGATGAACCAGATTCTTTACATGCAGCCTTTGTTACTGTTTTCATATTGCCATGGACATTTTAAGTTTTCTTTCAGCCGTGTGAGAATAAGAGCAAGCATTGCAATTAGGTGTTAAGACTGATCAAGACAGTTGATTAAATTTTAATCAGTTAGTGACAAGTGGAATCTGTGACTTTGTTTCTTTGACTACACAAGGAAAAAAAATAAATTGAGCAGCAGGGCAGCTAGTCTTCTTGTCTATTTTTGATGGGAGGTAAAAAAAGAGTTAAAAGCTGCTTAAATTCTGAATACTATCACGATCACAGATCATACTTAGTTTCCACTGCTAATGTTTAGTCCTGGCACATACTTTATTTATTTTCACAACTTTTGCCTGAGCACTAAATACAAAGCAAAAGCCAAATCTCATTTTTCCTAGCCATTCTCCCTGGCATGTAATAGTGTTTTGTCTAATTCCCTGCCTTTGGTCACAGTGGTGGCTGGTGTCTCTCTTACCTGTATGCACTGGCTCGATCTTGCAGTTAAGCAGCTCTGCCCTTGCTCTCCATCTAATCCCTATTTCCTTTCTTGTGCTCTTTTGTGCAGAGATGTTTTGAATACCCTTGTGCAGGTGAGATGGCTCATGACTAGAAACAATGCAGGTTCCCTTTTGAATCTCATTGGATTCATTTTGGTAGAGACTTGACAAGTCCCTTCCCTTCCACCTGGCCAGCCATGTACGGCACAGTAGGAGAGCTCTCAGCTGAAGAAGCTGGTTGAGTCCAGACCTGTACAACTCTCTCTAGACCAAATTGGCCTAAACCAGAAACTCATAGCAGGGACTGTTATCAATTTAGTAGGACCATCTGTAGAACCAGGATTAAGTGGTTTGGTGTTGCTGGTGATGTTTTTTGTTTAACAGTTAAGGAGTGTGGTTGGTATATGGGTAAGAGCTGTGATGTAAAATACTGTCAGGAGAGAATGGTTTCTCTGTTTGAGGGCAATGTCCTTACCAGGCTGAGTTTCTGTCTGTGTTGCTGCTGATGTGTACTGTAGAAATTTCTGACCTTCAGGTAGAAATATCCCTCAGTCCTTAGAAGGTAAAATGGCCTTTCATCTGGTTCCACAATATTCTCTTGTGAGAGGATTTTACTGTTAGAATTGTAAGAATTACTGATTAAATTTCAAGAATATTTTAACTTGTATGTTTTACCTCACACATAAGATGCCTTAGTTTGTGCCTTCTTATACCTCAGGAAAAAAAATAGAGAATGATTCAGCATTTCCTGTATGTCAGACTAAGTCTGTGTATCAGGGTGACACATTTGGTACTGTCAGTAGTGATTTTGTCTGCTGATGCTATTTTTTTTTT
>VXBX01009198.1:227903-281660 GCA_013400415.1 Scytalopus superciliaris
AGGCCATCTAGCCCAGTATCAAACATGTACATTTAAGAGAATTTTCTTAGTGACCAAACTACATTTTCTTCCTGTAATTTTGAATCTATGACTACTTGTATTACTTGAAGAGGAATGGGAAAAAATTTCTCTCTCTCTTTGTGTCTGTCTCTCTTCTTAAAGATCTCTTAACTGTTTCTGAGCATTAATATCCTTCACTCTCACTTGATGAGTCATATTTTTCTAACACCTTGGCTGTTTGTGGTGGTCTTTGGGCTCTCTATGATCAGTCTGTTGGTAGATAGTTAAGTACCAAATGCAATTGAATTTTTTAAGCTGATATATTCAGAGTGGTTTCAGTCCTGGAAGAACAGGTATGTACTAGCTGCAAGCTTAAATGTCTTAAGATCATATGAATTATGTGCTGAGCAGTTTTTTCATTTAGTCGGAAATTATAGTATCTTAAAATCTCTGTATCATTTGGTCATCTTATGTTGTTGTTGGATGATTTCTCTCTAGCCAGAAAATGAGCTGCCAGGCTCAGAGAGATGTGTCCCAAAGGCCTGAAAACGCTGGTTTTTAAGCTGCACCAAGAACACACCAATCCTTGTCTCTGTGGAAGGCTGCACAATGATTTTTTTGGTCATAAATACATATATAGATATAAATACATAAAAATCTCAATGTTCCCTGTTGCATTAGAAGAAGTATCTCATTAGTGATCCTAATCCTTGAAAACCTGAAATGCTTCATATGAAAAGCTTGAAAAAAGAGGTGGCAAGTTCTTTGGTTTGAAAAGCCTGTCACAAAAAATGTTGAATTGCAAAAATGAAATGGAAGATGGACAACGTTGTTCATATTTCAAGTAACTGAGAAATGTGAGATGAATATGGAGTTCTAAATGTGGAAAAAGAGATCATTCTTGTTTGATAATGTAACCTTGTCAATCAAGTTTGCTTTATGTTTGTACTTGTTTCTACTTGCATGTGTATGTTCAAGTTTAATTAAAAATATTTGACTTGAAAGCTCTATAGCGCCTTTCATCTAAATATGTCAGGAATGGCAAACACCAAGAATTTTGGCATTTGCATGAGAAGTTATTGAGGGAGCCCTTTACCCAGTCCTTGATACAGGAACTCTTGCTCTGTATGGTCTACAGTCTTTTAAGAAGTAGGAGAATAGCATTGCAGTTTATTCATATCCCACTATTTGAAGGAGGCGTGGACAGTGGCAGCGGAGTGAGGGAGCTGCGGAAGTCCCGGTGTCAAAATGAGCAAGACCTCTGAAGCAGCACTAATGTAAATGCTGTTGAAAAAGGACTCTGCCTGCCACAACCTGCAAGATTTCACTCTGGAAATATCTCACAAATGGACATTAATTTCTGAATTGTAATAAAGTGTTAGAACAAGTCCAGAGGAGGCCATGAAGCTGATAAGGGGGCTGCAGCACCTCCCCTGTGAAAACAGGCTGAGAAAGTTAGGGCTGTTCAGTGTGGGGAAGAGAAGACTCAGGACAATTTTGAGCACCTTCCAGTACCTAAAGGGGGCTACGATAGACATGGAGAGGGACTTTGGACAAGGATATGGAGTCAAAGGACAAAGGGAAATGGTTTCAAACTGAAGAATGGTGGATTTGTGTTAGATATTAGGAAGAAGTTCTTTCCTCTGGGAGTGGTAATGCACTGGAACAGGTTATCCAGAGGAGCTTTGGATGGCTCATCCATAGAAGTGCTCAAGGCCAGGTTGGAATGGGGCTTTGAGCAACCTGGTCTAGTGGAAGGTATCCGTGCTCATAGCAGGGGGAGTTGGTATTCTGGTTATGAAAAAGGTGCAGTATTTTCACAGAAAAATGGCTTGTTTGAAAACAAGCAATAAATTCTGTCCTCCCAAACCTCTATGAGGATGGTCCCTATGAAGGCAATTTTGTGGCTGGACTGTATGGGGCATATTTGCTTACTGGGAAGATGAAATAGAAGGGCAGGTGTGGACACACTTAGCTACTTAGGGGGACTTAAGGGAACCAAACTAGACGCACATAATACTTTTTATGGGTTTCTAATAAAATCTTCAAAAGGAGGAAGAGATATCTACCTAAATTGAATTCAACTTTGCTGTGGATAACTTGGATCTAAAGTGCAATAAAGTATTGCCTTTTGCAGACTGCAGAACAGGTTTCTCCTTTTCCTCAGGAGACTTTGAAATTGTACGTTGAAGAAGAGTGCTGCTCCCTCCTGAACACCTTGAAAACACAGCACTTGACTGTTGCTTGTCACTCTTGTTAAGTCTCAAAGGAGAGTTTTTCTGCCGTTGTAAATGTTACAGTGCAAAATTCATATTGATACGGTGTTGGTGTTGCGGAATATCTTGTAGCCCAGTTTCCTGCTAAAGACAGCTGTGACACTACTAAAATGCATTACAAAGAGAAAGAGCCAGTTTTTCTTGTAAAAATACAATCTCTTGGGAGGTAAGCTTGCAGATTTGTACAGTTTAATATTTTGAGATGTCACAAGCCCCTTTGTTAAAAGATATTTCAGGTTGGATCACTTGGATTAGACCTTTAGTACAGAGGTTTGTCACTGAGTCAGGAGATTCTTGACACTGTTTGGGGAGGGAGGTAATGGGGGTTGTCTCTGTCAAGCCTACCAGGCTCTTTTGGCAGCACACAGGAGGGATTTGACTTGCCATTAGTTTTAAGCTTCAAGGAACATGAACCAGAAAAACCAGGCATGACACAAGAAGGGAGGCTGTAGTTGTGCTGGTTTCTGATATCCAGTACTATCTGTTCCATAGCTGGTGTCCAGCTGGGAGGTGCTCCTTCAGCAGCTTTGGGCCATCAGAGGTTTTTAATCACTGATAATTTCCAACAGGAGCTCTTCCTCTTGGGGATTCTCTGTGTTGTCCTTGTTAAAACTCCCTGTACAAAAAGTATCTCAGTCTGGAAACTGAAAAGTGAACCAGGAAACTCTGCTTGAAACATTGTTTGTCTTTGTTATTTATTTTACAAACAGCATGTAAAAACAAAAGTATGTCTGTATTGTACATATCCATTCCAGAACCTTGACTTTGCTGTAGCTTTGACACAAATATTTTTTTTTTCCATAATGATCTGGTGGTTGGTTGTACTAAAAAACATGGACTTGTGATTCAACACTGCTCAACTCTGTTTATTTTTGTCACTCCTGGTGAAACTTCATGCAACATGGGTATGACTGGGATTCTCTTTGGCCAGTCCTTTTCCATGCCTTAGTTCTCCTCTCAGGCAGATGAGGAGACACTTCAGTTAAGAATTGTGTTAGTACATGGGATTAAATGGAATTAGCTGCTTTTTCTACAAGACATTTTCTTCTTGCTGTTCTGACTCTTCATACACCATTAGGCACAAAAGATACTCATCACATCATGGCTCACTGAAGCAGCATAGCAGTGTCTTTTTATCACAGGAATGGACCTGTTTCTTCATTTTATTTATTTATTGCTTAGTCTGGTTGCTCTTGCTTGAATTAAGTTTGCCCCATCCACAGATTTTAGGCTGGGAAAAATAAGCCATAATTCACTGACCAGTACCAGAAGTGTTTTTTTTTTTTTTTTTTCCTGGTGTGAACTGGGAATGCTTTGATTCTTTTATCACTTTTGCAGTCTGATGTAGCTTATTTCTGAGTCAAAACTAGACCATTAGTATGTCTTAAACCAGTTGTTAATGGCGAGTTGTCTACTGATAGTGTATTGTATCCTGGCAGCAGAGCAGTTTTCTTAAGTATTGCTATTCTTGAACTTGGGAGGGGAAATACTTTTAAAGGCCTTAGAAGGCCTGTAAAAAAAAAAAACCAAAAAGTCTCCAGGTGTTTCTCATTGGCATTTGACAGATTGAAAACAGATCCTCAACTGTTCAGAAACAGTGCTTGGCTGTGTCACTGGGTTGTGGGATATTTGGCAAGCCATTAGGCTTCCTATTCCCAGGTCCCCAGTCTGTCAACCAGCTGTATCAAAGTGGTAAAGCATTTGGAGCACCAGCCAAAGAGAAATAGCTCATTATTAGGGGTTTGCCTTTAATACACATTTCTGATAATTGCAGTGAGAAAATACTCATATATTAGATGAAAGTCAGTCTTGTTCTGCATGGTTTTTGATTTGCCATTTCTTTGTCTTGGTTACACGGGGATCACAGCTGTCTGAGTAGATGTCTGTCTTTTTTACTACAGTCAGTCGCAGTATCATAATACAAGTAAAATACAAGTTTACATATAAAAACCTATATAGCTGATGAATAGTCATTTCTCTTGTCCTTAAAGTGAAAATTAATTTAATAACCTAAAGGATGCTTCCCTCCCCCAACTGCTGTGATACTGTAAAGGTGCTAATTTCTAGAAATATTGACTTAAACTGGTAATAGATACGGAGTTTCTCCTTTCTTACAAGAAATCAATTACAGTACATTCTTGTACTGAGATTTCCCTGCAAGATTTAAGTCTTCATCATGCTACAGATAATTAGATTTATAATGCATCTAAGAAAAGATGACAACATTTTGCTTCTCTCTTATTTTTACACAAATCAACCGGAGTTTATTCCCTCTAAGTGCCTTATCCAACATGTGCATCCCTTTACTACTGGATGATTTTGAATTAGCTTTACAAAGATTACATGGATAGACACAGCATTGTCGTGGTTAATAGAAACCTGTGCAGTGAGGTCTGTGGGCTGCAAGATCACTAACAGTGCCAATGACAGTGAAGTATGGCCTTATCGAAAGGAGAATTCATAAGAGGCTGCCCTGGGACACTGCACCACTGTCCTTCTGTGTATCCTGACAATGTTATCTGTCCTCTCAGTGCGGAGTATCAAATGTCTGTCACGAGTACAGAAATTAATTTAATGTCACCTGAAGACATGCAATTAATCTTTTAGAGGTTTTCATAATACCTTTACAGAAAGAGTTGCCAGTTTGGCGGATTTGGATTTTGGGGTTTAGCAGAAGATAAGGAAAATTAATTTTTCATCAGGGTTAATACAAGCTAGCAGGGCCACAAAGGCTGAGAAAAATGGTTTGGGAATTTGTCAAGTGTTGTCACTCTAGAATAATGCTGCTTAACGTCTGATAGGTGTAATCAAGAGTTGAGATTTCTATAGAGGGGGATTAATCAATTTGCTCACTACAGAATGCAAGTTGGTGATACCATTCCTTCATGGGGTTTAAGAATGAAAATAAGATTTGATTTGTCAAATTGCAAGCAGCTCTGACAGTATCAATAGGCATTTTTATCAGTACATTTTAAAGCATTTTGTTATAAATAAGTTTGTCCTGCTAATGTTGGTGACAAATAAACTTCATCTTCATCATAAAACTGTCATAATGATTGTGATAGAGTGGAGAGCTTCAGCTTGCTAAATTTAAGCAGTCCCTCACAAAATTCTGCTTATAGAATTTGTGATCTCATATTTGACAGAATTCTGTGTTCCTCAAAACACAGCACTGACTATATATAGATATGTATAGTGAGAGACTGTTGAAAAACATCCTTGATAGGTATCAGGGTATTGGTTCTAAAATTCATGGCCATTGAATGGCATAATTTCTTCTTTGTTAGTCCAATTTTAGGTCAAACTGTGCAGACTCTTCCACAGTAGTGAAAAACATCTACATGTGGATCAAATCCTTTTGCCTCTATCTTTTGGGTTTTGTGTATTTACACACAGTATTTGAAAGAAACTTGTTTTGGCACTGCTAGCAATCTTGCCATATTTGAAAGATACTGCTTGTATGTTCCCCTGTTCAGAACTGCTGCAACTTAAAAATTATCTGAATAAAGGTAAAGTTCCATTCAGGAGAACTTCCTGACTAGATATTAGATGATCCTTGTGGGTCCCTTCCAACTTGGAATATCCTGTGAAGGCAGATCTTTTGTAAAACTTGGAAATTCAGAGCTTGAAGGTCAGAATGATTTATCGTGTAGAAATTACGGAGTAGAAAATAGAGAAAAAAATTACTCTTTTATTGGTTTGCAGACAAAAAAATGAAAATTCACTTCTCTGCAGAGGACTCTAGAGGAAATTTGAAGTATAAAATCAGAGCTTGTGTCAATCAGTCCCAGGTATCTGTGATGGGCTAAGGTATTCTATCTGGTTTCAGCACTTTGTGCTGGCCATGATGATGAATAGATGCATCTCTGGAAGATTTAGTGCTGCCCTGTACATTGCAAAAATACTATAGGAGAGAAATCAGATAAAATGTATTTTAACATGAAAAGGCTTAAAATTTTAATACTTCCTTCTGTTGCTACATATTTAATTGTGGAGAGGACAGTGATTTGAGCTGATGAAAAATAAACAGTACAGAAATTGTCTTTAGAAAAAGTTGATTTCAGATGAGCTTTAAGTAGAAGAGATGCTAGCAATTTATTGTCTGTGATTTAGACGTCTTTTTGGTTACGTGCTACAATACAGATTCAGTGGACTTAGTTGCTTGCCTGTAGCTTTACTGTGTGTTTTGGTACCAGCTTATTGGGTAGCTCATGAGTGAACATCAGGAGTCAGCATATGTAGAGTCATCTCTACAGTCTTTCATCCTTTTGTTCAAAATGTTAATGTTCTCCTATGAGCAGGTGACCTGTCAGTACTGTTCTGAGGTTTTGTAGCTTGAAGTCCAGGTGTTGAAAGCTCTTTGTAGGTGTTTTTCTTGACTTGGTTCTTCGTTGATGTGTCTGAAGCAGCCACTAATTGTCTTGCATAGAAGGTTAAAGGATGATAATGGTGGTGAGTCTAATTTGCCACTACACAGTACTACAGAGGTTGCTCATTTTGGCTCAGACCATGTTTGTCCTTGCACTGTCACATCTTTAACCAGTGAAAAAGGAGTTGCTGCTAAAATGCATCTTCAGAGGCTGTGCCATTTTGCTAGTTGGGCACATGTCACCGGTCAGTCACATTTTGGTTTTATTTTCTTAAGGAAACCACCAGGTTTTGTCTTCTGTTGAAGCCAGGCTGCCTGTAACAGAAAACAGTGTCTTGCTGACTTGCAGGGAGCTCTGTTAGTCCTTGAGCACCAAGTCGCTCTCCTGAGAAGCAGTGCTGCAGTTTCATCTTTGATTCCCATCCTTAAGACATCTCAGAAATGGCAAATATTCAGAGCAGTAGTGTAGAGAATGGGGATGATCCAGTTGTCTTTCTTTCTTTGTTGATGCAGGAACAATCAGACCTTGTTCCATCCCCTTTTTGTTTTGTATAGGTTTTCTTATTTCTTAAATACATTAGTTCATTAAAAAGCTCAGAGATCTTTCTAGCTTTTCAGACTTTTTCAGGAGAATCACGCCAGCATGAGGTGGCATTTGGGACCCCAGCAGGGAACAAACCCCATCAGATTTTTCATCAGTGCAAACCAGTTGTGTGCTGATGCCTTTCACTCTGTTACAGTTCTGTGGTTAGCTTATACAGTTTTATTTGGTGATAATTGAGCTTGGTAGTTAAATATTGGGTGGTTGTTGGCCATCCTAGACTTTTATGTGAATTGATTGTTTGCTTTTGAAGTTTCAGTAATGAGCATGTTCAATGTGTTTTGTACCTGAGGGCTTTACTCTCAGATGCTATTCCGATGTGCTGGGATCAGTTTTTAGTTTGGAAAGAAATGGTTGCAAATATTTATGGTTTTCACAGCAGGCATTTAGCAGAGATTAGGCTTTTAACTCCCAGTTATTGTGTTTAAATTCCTCCTAGAATTTTTTTTTTTGTTCCCTTTAGTTTCATCATCTTCCAGCTGCTGTAGGGTTGAATAAAAGAAATTATCTGATCAGGGCATAGGGCTTATGGTGATGCTGATATTGGAACTAATACTAAAATGAGGAGGATTTAATGCTGGTTTCCTGGTAAGGTTTTGTGCTTATGTTTGGGGTTTTCAGGCAGGCTCTTGCTTTTATGTTTTTGAATAGTAATTGAAGAGAAAATCTGAAGGGAAAGCTTTATAATTTTTCCCTAGTTACAGCTCTCCAAAGTTTATATACAAAATGTTCTGTAAAGACATGGAGCCATCCAGTTTAGCAGAGGAAAAAAGCCTGTATTTGGTTAGAGGTGGGAAAGACATATGCAGATTTCTGTTGCTTTCTCACTTTGTACACTGTGGACAGAAGGCAGGACAAACTTCAGGATTCTCCCTGTGACAGATTGTGCCATTGAAATGTAGACCATGCAAGGGGCTATGAAGCTCATTTGTCTGGGATTTATGTAGTTGAGCTCTTGAGATGCTGTAGCCTGCATATACTTCATAGTAGAGTCCTTGATTTAGGGGTGTGAATTGTGAACTAGTGAACTTGGAAACATGAGAGTGTCCTACATACCACCTGTACCAGACTTCTTCTTATCAAATGGTAACAAAGGGACTTAGTAACTAGTCCTCAGTAGTTGTTTCTTTTGCTTTGTTTAATGCTGAGAGGTAAAGATTTGTATTCTCAAGGAAGATAATCTTGCTATTAGACCATAAACCTGTTCCTTTTGCGCCCTTGTATTTTGTCTCCTTATCCAAAAGAAATGTGCTAGTATGAAATCCTCTGGTTTTTATCATGTGTTACAGATGCAAAAGCAGTTTTGGCTTGTGAATGTTTAAGGAAGGGGTAAAACAAAGTTTTACCCTTGTTGTTGTAAATAAAGTTGCTTTCATAATATTTTACTTTTTCCCCCTAGACATGCTTTCTATTTGAGAGCTTTTGCAGGGTTACCAGGGGCTGGTTAGGGACTTAGGCAAAGCCTTTGCCCTGTAGATAACATGTTTACTACTATTTGAGTTCTAAAGTTGGAGTCCAGTCAAGGTATAGATATGCTGCTGAAACCATGCAATTACATGATGCAAAAGTACATGATATTTTGTCAGGCTCTGCTGTCTCTCCCTCCAGGGAATGTTTTTCAGTGATTGATCTGATCTGAACAGCCAGACACAAACTCAAGAATCACCTGTTTGTAGAAGAAACCAAACTGTTTGGGTAGAGGTAGTGGAAGGGAATAATTTCTCTTTCAGTACTTTTAGCTTATGCTGTTATTGTGCTTGATTGCACCGAGGGATGTAATGGAAAGAGCTACATTGGATGAGTGAGGCACTGACATGGTGTTCCATTGTGTTCATGATTATAAATACATATAATAAGAGCTTTGTAAGAAAAATAAAAAAACCCCTTGAGGTACTGTTCCAAGTATGAACAGTGTTTGAGGAAGGAGACTGATCACAAAACTGCTGGTGTAGAAGTTGGCAGAATGAGTGTGCACTTCATAATAAAGGATAATTTTTAAGTGAAGAGAGGTTGGAGTTTTAAAAATGAGCAGAGTATTTGCCTGACTCTTCCAGCCTTCACAGTCCTTTTCTCCTCCTGCAATTTGTATGGCTCTATATTAAAAAAAAAAAAAAAAAGAGAACAAGCAAACAAAAAACACAAACTATAGTTCACATGTAAACCTGGGAGGAAGAATGATTTGGAAAGAGAATTGGAAACATCCTGCCACTTTGTAAATGCAAGGATATTATTGAATTTTGTCATTAAAATAATAAAGTCTGAACAAAGTAAACCGTTCTTCAGATACCATGGATTTATTTTAGGCTGAAGTGCAATTTCCAGGCTGAGCCCTTGCACGTGCCTGCCATGGCCATCGGTTTGCTTTAGCAGGCAGAGCCCTGGACACTCTCTGAGCGAGCTGGATGTGGCTGGAGGCTGCTCAGGGTGCGGGTGTGCAGTGCCCGGACATTGAGCCGCTGTTGTGTTGTTGATTTCAGCAGGGGGGAGAGGATGCTGGCTTTTTTCACCCAGAGGGCCAGACCCAGCGGCCTCAACAACCCCCGGAGCCGAAACAGCAGCCAGTGCGGAAGGTCACATTGACAAAGGGAATGCAGCAGCACCAACAGCAGCAGCAGGCACAGATCCATTCACCAGCTCCTCAAGGAGTCAAAAACATCCAGGGAATCCATCAACCTAAAAAGGTGATTTTTAGATGCATATTGCTGCTAGAAGTTTCACTGTGTAGCTGTGTTGCTCTATTAATAACTAGCATTCTGTTTGTCAGTTGCTAGTGCAGGGCTGCATGACCCAGGAGATGCATAATTGCATATAAAGCTTTTAATCTGGAGAGACTTGTTTGTACCCAGCACAGACTGGCGATGCCTGCAGGTTTCTTCATCTGCTGACGTTCTGGCCAGCACAGCACTCCCTGGGGAAATGCATGTGTCCTGAGATAGCTGCTGCAGGAGATGGTATCCAGCGTGCTTTCTGGCTTTAAAACCAAGAGGTTTTTTGAAGTTGTGTTTAAGCTTTTATTCTGGCCGTTTCCTGCATATGTAGGGAGCACACAGCGACTGTTTCAGGATGCTCTTTGCTGGATCCCCAAAGTTGGTATCGCTCAAAATAGTTGGTGATCTTGTAACTTATTCTTTGCACTGATCATGCACTGAGAGGAGGCAGGGAAAGGTCAGGGTGGCAGCACCATGTGCCTTTTCTGCATTTGCAAGCTGGCACACGCCTTGAAAGTAGCTGGTATTTTGGCTTTTAAGTTAGTTCTTGGTTTTGATCTATTGGCCATAGTCTTCCTGCTTCATGTAAGGATAAAGTTTCCTTGCTGATGCAAAAGGATGTGGAAAAGTTGTTACCCATCATAGGCTTTCCAAGTGGGAATCAAGAAACTGTGTTGAGTGTTGACTCAATGTTAAGTGTTAACTCCGTGTAATGTTTGTTACTCTGTTTCGTTTATTTTTCCTCTCTCCAACTGTTCAGTATTTAATTTGCAAGAATTAAATCCATACATTTCCTGCCCCAGAGTATTCTGTGGTGCCAGATCCTACAGGATTTGGGGGAGAGGAACTTTGGGAAAAAGTTACTCTATTTAGCCATATGCCATTTCTGAGAACAGAACAGGAGTTGGTAGCAGTAGAGATTGGAGATGCTTGAAGCAGTTTACTGATCTTGTGAGGACATTAAATTTACTTGTGGGTTGAGAAGAGAAAAAGGAGAGGGCTCACTTGGTTTTTTGGGGTTTTCTATGTCCAGACTCAAAATGGGGCAGCTGAACACATGCTGCTAATGTGATCAGTTGAAAACTAGGTTCTATTTTTGTCTGAAATCCTTCACTGCTTAGTTGATCAATCTGTGCTGGAGCTGAGGCTGTAAGCTTGAATGCAATATATATAACTTGTATATAACTTGCTATCCTTATCAAAGAGGTTTGTATAAGCAGTGGATGAATGTTAATAAGAGGCCTTTCAAATCAGCAAACAGCAACAAGCTGTTCAAAACCAACACGTACTTTAATCAAGTCTTTAAGTAAATTGCCAACTTTTGTATCATCTGTCGAATGCAGTAAGCAGAATCACTAGGTAAGTAAATCAAAATACTGTTACTTTTGTTGTTGGCAGGTCATTATGCACGGCAGAGGCAGAGGAGTAGCAGGCCAGATGGGCCGAGGACGCTTGATGCCAAATAAACAGAACCTGCGAGTGGTGGAGTGCAAACCTCAGCCCTGTATTGTGTCAGTTGAAGGGCTTTCTTCATCAACTACTGATGTCCAACTGAAAAACCTGCTGATGTCAGTGGGACCCATTCAGGTAGGTCAACCTCGGTTTATCATTTTTGTGCCAAAAGGCTTTCATTCCGGAAAGCTCAATTAATTCCCTGACACTAAATACAATGCGTGTTTATTGGTAATTTATGTTTGAAGGCACCCCCACCCACACACGCTACACCTGGTAGCAAAGACAAGCACGTGATGATATTGCGGCACAGGAGGCACGGTAGGATTTTGCTAACCATCACATTCCTGCTGCAAAATTCCCCTTCATTTTGGAGTTCCTGTTATATCTGTTATTTTATTAAACAATACAAGTCTGTCTGTTCTGTGAGGTTGTTAAAGCCAGGTGATCATATCAAAGCAAACGTATTTTTGGTTGCTGTCCTTGTTTTTATTGTTGCCTTGCACAAACTCTCTTTTTTGACATTTACCTTTTCCTGTCATTGCATTCCTGGGGTACAAAGCACTTAATGACCACTACCCAGTGGATGTTTTATACTGTGTAGCACCATCTGCTTTTTCAGATGATAACACAGTCTTCTTTGGAGAATTTTACTGATCCTTCATTATTTTGGAAGGTTCTCTTTAGTAGGGGCCTGTGAGCAAGGTTATGACACGCACACACTGGTGTATCTGCTGTGCAGCTTCTGTTCGTAAACTGCCTCCTGGAACTGATGTGTCAGTTAAATGACTTTAGGAAAGCAGGAGGTTTTCAAAGCAGTGAAGGGCTTAGGAGGCTCTGTCTGATTTGCTGTTGCTACATTTGAAAATATCATTCAATGAATAATGAAACATACAGATGAGGAGAATTTTTTTTCCTGGATATTTTTTTTTTTTCCCCCCAGTTTTGAGTGCTCCTTTTGACAGGATCCACATTTTTCAGACAAATGGAATGCATGAATTGGAGCTGTTCTGTAAGACTTCTCTATTAGTGGGATCATCTTTCTGTTGCAAAACACACTGCCCTCCTAAAGATGAACACTCTGCCTGACTTCTTCCCAATTTAGTAAACAGAATAATGCTGAATTATTTACGTCGTCAATTCAGAGAGGTTTAATTTGTTTGGGAAAGCAAAACTACTCTCACAAAATACTTTGTGCCTTCGTGTTCTGGAGTACTCTAGGAAATTACTCATACAGTTCCAAAGCACATTTATTCAGTGTTTACTTGCTAAATCTTGCATGAGAATATTAGAAGGAGATTAATGGAAACCCTGCAAGGAAATACAGTTGAGAGAAGTTATTGAGAATGTGCTAAAAAATTTATCCAGTACTTGCTGTTTCATAGCAGACTCCAAACTCTGGTCTCCCAATTCAATGTCACAGACCAATTTAGAAAGATGTACTTACAGGAGAAAAAACTGTAACTAATTTTATAGTGGGATTTGATGCATACCTACACTCTACAGAACTTGCATTCTTGCACCAGCATCAACTGTACTTTTGGAAATTATGCTTTCTAAATCATCATCTGTTTTCACCTTACCAGAGATCTAGAAGTAGTACTTGAAAGAGGTGCTTAAATTTAGCTAACGATGCAGAATGCATTTGTGCTAATTCTGCACTTGAATTTCAATTCTGACTTGTAGAAGGCTAGAAATTTCCTTGCTTCTTTGAGACTGAATGATGTTTCACAAATGTGGATGGTGAGATATGCAGAGAAGAAGTGATCCTTTCATGAGAACAACATGAGACTGGTTCTGCCATATGCAATATTTGACTTTTTGGTTTTGTTTTTTAATACCACAAGAAGTGGCACCACACAAGTGTTAATACACCAAACGAGGAAGAGGCAGCAGTGACTTGGAGGACAAGAACAGAAAACAGAATGTTTGAAAACCTGTATTGCTGCTGTTCACAGCAATCATTTTATATAGATGCTGTAAATTTTCAAAGAGGTCAATATCCTGAAGTGCGTGAGTGGATTTTTTCATGGCTGTAAATTAACGTTTTAACTAGTGTTTGTGCTCAGTGCTGTACAAAATCCCCTGCCACTGGGAATGGTTGAGAAGCTCTGATAGCCAAGGGATACTTTACTTTGCTATTTCCTCGTTCTTCCTTTAAAATGTGTTTCATGTAAGTGACTTTGCAATGAGGAGTGCAGAAGTAGCTGCTGGAGAGAGCCCAGTAGTGAATGGAAGGGCAGGTCATGGCCACGACCAGAGCAAAGAGATCTTGGGTAGTGCAGAGCTCTGATCTTCTAAGATGAAGTGTTAAAGCTTGATGAGCTGAAGTAGGCAGGATTTGGGGAGATGGCTATTTTGAGAAAACAGCAAGGTGAGAAATTCTAGTTGCTTTTTTAGAAATTAGGCAAGGTGCCCAGGTTTTTAGCTAGTGTTCTGATGGAGCTGAAGAAATAGTAAGAGCAGGGGAAGGTGAGTCAGTTGTATCTGGCTCAGTCTTTAAGGTGTAGAATATCCTGTCTTTAGCTGTTGACTGTATTCAGCAAAATTTTCCTTAATCAACTGAACTGTTGAGGAGGATTTTTCATTTTATTTGGCTTCAGGGGAAATGTGTGTCTCAAACTCACACTTATTTTTTGCAATTGTAAATGTAATTTGAATCTGAAGCAGAATTTAAGGACTTATCATCATGCCTGAATAGTGTCTTGTAATGACATGTGTCGACTGTCCAACACCCAAATCCCTGGCTAAAGGCAAAGATTCACAAACTGTAGGACATGCACCTCTAATGTTAAGCAAGCCTCTTGCTTGAAATCAACATCCAAACGCAGCTCAGAAATCTGAAAATCCCCTGTATTAATTTCTGCTGCAGTCAAGATGTGAATGTGGGAATGTCTGCATTGAGGTATAGCTCCCAGAGAAGAGGAAGAGATACTTCCCAAGGATCTCTCTGCTCTTTGACAAGAAGAATAGATCTTGAGCACTTACCCACATTGCAGAGGACCTCTGCTTAATCTTCAACTTCCATACTGGGTCATCTGTAGAACAATTGATCCCACACCAGCTCCTGTTTCCAAATATCCTGATTTTGTTATAGCGTGCTTATCCTGCATGTGTTCTTTCAGAGAGCGAATCTTTGCTGGCATAACTGAAAGCTTTAACTTCTTTGTGGAAAAAGTCTGTTACTTACCAATTAAGTAAATGGGGAGGAAGAGATTACTTTGTTTTTCTGGGTACAAAAGTATTGCATTTTTGTTTTTAGCTTTTTCATGTCGGTATCATTCTCAAGGTACAAGTATCTTTACAAACCTTGGGAAGGGAAGTTAAAAATATCCCTCAGTTTATAATGTTCAATGCTCCAAGCTTTGCCATCAGCTTGCATTGAGATGGCAGTTCCTTCAGTCAGGGTTTGGGAATAGCTGGGCAGGCAGAAGAGAAGATGGAGAAGACTTAAGGTTCACGTTGAAAATTTAGCATTTTTCTCTTCCATACTATAGAAGTGGAGAAAATTACCTTTTGCTATATATAACCTTTGAAATACCCTCTATTGCCTAATCATTGAATACACTTTAACTGTCATCCCTGCTTCACTAAAGCTGCTCTGGCATTTACATAGGAGAAAATAGCCATTTAGGTTCTCAAGACACTGAATAGAAGAAAATTTTGGGGGCTCATGGAACATCCCCTTCATCATTGCTGCATTTTACAACTCAAACATGATGAAATTAGCAGAAAAAATGATTCCTTGCAGCATACAGTTTGCTGTCAGGCTCTTTTTAGAGAGGGTAAGTTTTCAGAAACAAATAATGAACCTTCAGTAAAATCTGAGTGCTGAATCTGAAATAGTTGCATATTATAAATAAAATTATGTATTCCAAAGTGGTGGAAAGTGCAGATTTCTGAGCACACACCAAAATAGAGTCTCCTGAGGACTGTACTGGAGAGTGACATTCAGTACACATCCATCCAGAACCACTTGATAAAGCAGATTACTAATCAGTTGCAAAGGTCATGAAAAGCAGTACTTATATTCTTTTTGTGTTCATGAATCCAGGTTTGATGTTTTATACTGTCTAAAGAAACTTGTGTTCAACTAGTTTTTGCCACCTTCAGTTGAAACTGGGGTTTTTTAGGATGGTGGCCGGTAGGGTGGGTCATTTGCTAGGTCTCCAGATAATTGAGGGATCATTCTTTAATCATGCTTTCTTATATCAAATGGTTGCAAACATAAAACATCTATGCAAAATCTCAGTATTGCTTTGGGAAGATTTAAGATCAAATTCTAATGGTAAAAAAAAAGAGACAAAAGGAAAAAGCTCTAATATATTGTTGTATTTCAAAAGTGATGAAAAAGTTGGAATTATTGGTGTACTTTGAATAGTTTACAAATACGGGTTTTCCTCTGCTTAACTCAGTCATTTCTGGTCTCAGAAAGGATAAACAAGTGCAATGTTGATGTGCTGTGCTGTGCTTTCCTAGGGTGACAGTGCTACCTAGTGCTCAGTTGGGGTAAAGGCAGCTCTCTGCACTGACACCACATTCCAAATTGCTGAATTTGTTTTTAGTTTGAAGAGGTATCAGTGGAAATGACAAGCACATGTGGATGCACATGCCCAGAACAGGAGTGCTCCTGCAGATCAGCAGGGAGATTCTTCCTGAGACACAACACACAGGGTGTGCAGGCTGATGTGGTGATCAGTGTCATCTTTCTACCTGTAAAAACATTTTTAGCTGTTGAAGAAGCTGTGGGAGAAGACATGGGTGGTCCTGCTCCATCCTTGGGGCTGGGGGAACAGAGGAGCAGCTCCATCATGAGCCTGTTCCATTCAGCCTTGCTGTAGAGAAGTATGAGAGCTACAGATGCCCTTCTCATCTCCTCTTGCATATAGAGGTGGAAAGCTGAGCGTTTTTAAGGGCAGATAGCAAGAAATCAAATGTTGCAGGAGGGCAGAAAGGAGGGACAGAAGGTGGAAGAGATCAGTTGCAACAGCTGAGGATGAAATAAAGGCATTCTGTCCCAGCCTCTGTGCCTGCTGGTAGTGGCTGGGAAGTGCTGCTGCCAGGAAAGATGCTTCAGGTTTCAGGAGACTGCAAGGATAATAAAAATGTGTCTACATCTATTGATGGGAGGGAAGAAAAAATAAAATGTGATCTTACTGTTTAGAAGGTGCCTGCTGTGCTGCTGTTTGATTTGTTACAGAGCAGCTTGGATCACACGCTGGAGATGATGTTGGTTAGGAAAGTTTGCACTCTATTTTAGCATAGAGCTGTTTTTAGCAGCATCCTGTGGACTGCACTCCTAATGCCAAACTCACTGATGGACTGAATGTGTGGTCTGTTGGGCAGTTCATTTACTTCAGCGAAAGAAATGAAGTAAAGGAGGAAACTTTCATTTACCATGTGTCTCCTATAATTGAGGAGTGCTTGCTCCAGTCTCAGTCCTGTCTGCTTGGTTTCCATCTCCCAGTGCTCTGTTATCTCCCTTTTAACTTACTCATCTCTGTGTAACCTCTGAGAGTTTTGGTGTCAAAGATGTTTGCTTTTTGCAAGCAATCTCTTGCTTTGTACTCATGCATGTCCTGCTGTTTGTCTCAAGGTTCTTGGTTTTGCTGTGAAGCTTTATTGGAGATTAATGTGCCAAAATCATACCAGCTATTTCAATATTGTACAAGTGTGGATTTAAGTACAGAGTGTGTGTAAAGATTAAACTTGAGGGCAGTGTAAATCAGCAGGCCCAAAGAAATCTCTGCAGAGGGAATGGTCCTTTTATGATACTCAATGCTTCAGTCATTGGTAATAGTTCAGTTGCAAAAAAGGCCAGAGCTGCTGGTTACTTTTTAAGTTGTTGAATTAAATAGTATGTTTTAAAACAGTTTGTCAGCAAACTCTCAATCAAAGGTATAAGTGATTATGAAATACTGGTTTTGTTGCATTTTTCATTTAATACAAGATCTGCATCTTCCCATGGCAGTTCCTAAGGAAGCAGAAAAAGAGGATAGTCAAGATTGGTTTCAGCTCTATGCTGCCTAATCCCCTTCTGTATAAAATACTCTTCTTCATCCCAAACTATTTTTTTTTATTTTTAATGCTGGAACTATGTCAGAATGTAATCTCTGTTCTTCAGAGTCAAATGGGAACATGCCCACAATACCTCTGATCTCAGGTTGCTATCAGGAAGTGCTGCACAGTAGATCTGTACATCCAAATCTGTAAAGTAACCAGTCACTTGAAATCCCTTGGAAGTTATTGTATGTATTGTCAATCCTTTACACTTGAATGGATCCAGAAAGAGGTTTTCATCCTCTGGTGAATGTCTGACTGGGTCAACTTAAAGAGAAGATGTGAATGAAGTTGTTTGCACAGAACTGTGACATTTGGAGGAGTGTGATATTTCCATTTAGGAATTCATGATAGAGGGAGATTCTAGTGGAGCATAGTGTGGCAATAGGGAAGTCTCCTGTGGAGGAAGAGCGAGTGTCTTCCCCTTAAGGGAGAAGTCGAGTGATGCTGGGTAGAACCAGCTGGTCTCCAGAGGCAGTGCTGCCTGGCCCGTTGTTCCCTGCCTGGCCCATTGTTCCCTGCCCCCCCTGACTGGCCTTTCAAAATCTGTAGGTCACAAAATAATACTCAACTATTATCATAAGATATAAGACTAAGGCTTACTGTAGTTTTGTTTTTTTTTTTTTTTCACTTTGGCGATGGGAGAGCAGCTGTCATTAGTCCTGTCTGGTGCTTGTAGCTGGTTTGTGACGTGGCCTCTGGTCTAAGACCAACACACTGAATTACTTTTTGAGAAATGTGCATTGGATTTGCATGGCCAGGTTTTGATAGTTGAGGGGCTACAGGGGTGGCTTCTGTGAGAAGCTGCAGAAATTTCCCCTGTGTCCAACAGAGCCAATGACAGATGGCTCCAGGACAGACCCACTGCTGGCCATGGCCAAGTCCATCAGTGATGGTGGCAGCAACTTTGGGATAATGTGTTTTAAAGGCAGGAGAGAGGTTATTGAATGTTACCACCAAAAAAATTTAGCTGTCAAATTATTCAGGAAAGGTGAAAAAATTTAAGTGTGTTCAACTAGCAAGGTAACGTGATTAAGATTTGTGAAACTAATTAATTTTTGGATGTGTTTTCCTAGCATGTGTGTTTGGAATCAACAAAAGCAGAGGTTGGTGTGGTAAATCTTCGAGATAACATCTTGAATATTTAGAGCTAATAAATTGCCACAGGGTACACAAAAGATGTTTTCTTCTGAATACAGCTGTTAACATCATCTAAATGCAGGATCAGCTCTAAACTGCAAATCACCCCGAATTTTAAAGAGACAGAAATAACCCAGTAGGATGAGTATGCAGGTATTTTACTTCAGGATTCTGCTGAAGCTGAACTCTGATCTGTATCTGCGGCCAGTGGCCCATCTGCTTGGGACAGAAAAGCAGCAGCTCAGGACCTACACACTGTGGCAAGAGAGTACCAACTGCTCTATGCCTGACAGTCAGTGTTGCCAAAGCACAAAACTCTGGGCTGAAGTATTAATGCAATAATAATAATAATCCCAAAATCAGATCATGAAGTTTCAAGAGATCTTTCTTAGCTAGATGAATAATGTTCCTACTTGCAAGTTGTGATAGATGAGGATTTGTTTGAAAACACAGCAAAGGTATTTATGATGGTATTTCAGGCCATGGTCATATTGTCACGATAACTTAGCTTGGCAATTGTCTCTTTTCTTGTTAAAACCAGAATTTTGTTTCCTTATGCCTAAGGTATATTTACCTAAAATCATGAAACAAATATGAAGTGATTCTGCATCATTCTTGCTACCATAGTTTGAATGCAGTGGAGGCTGAGAATTTATATTAAAACAATTTAAATTAAAAATTTTGGACTGTTTCTAACTGGAGAAATGTTATTTGTGTAGTGTTAGTTTACCCTTTGTTTTGCAGTCCTTAATTTTGGTCTTAAGAATAGTTGTGTGTAACTGCAGCAGTTGAGAAGATGCTGATGCTGGAAGTTACTGTCTTACCCCTGGCTGAGTAATGGGTGATGTTTAGGCAGTTCAGTGAAGGATCAGATGGGTTGGTTTTTTATTTCCTTAGTTGTCTGTACTGACAGTGAAATTGAATCTGATAACGATACTTTTCACTGGACTTATCCAAGAATTGATGCCTTGTTGCCAAAGCAGTAGAGTATTAAAATTCATTTAGTATTTTGATTGCTTTTTTTTTTTTGTGCCTTGGAAAATAAGGCAGTAATAGAATGTAAGAACATAGTACACAAACTAGTCGGTCAATAAACTTATTTCTAAGAAAGTATAAACAAGTTATCTATAATAATATTTAGATACTTTGCCTAATTTTGTTAATAAGTCTGCACTGTACCAGAATGTATTCCTCTAGTGGACTTTTTATATGCTAATTACTGAGAAGCTTCTTAATAATTTATCATCATGATTGTATAAACTGCAAAATAAAATTTTGCTTTTGTGCATCTCAAAAATATGAATGCAATAGTAGCTCAGTTTGTGGGAAAAGCCACCAAATGCAACTTCTCTTTCTTCAGCTGATCACAGCAGGGGTCTGGAGCATAAAGCATTGGGAGAATCTGCTGTGGTAGTTGAGTGAGACCTGACTTTGTGGTGGGGATCAGCTGCCAGCAGGAGGGCTGGAAGTGGATTTGGAGAGGGGAGAGAAGCAGGTGACAGCAGGACATGCAGGGTGCAGCTGGAAGGATAAGTCTGTGGGTTCTTTCACAACATCTTGTCCAATTGTTCACTGAAATATTCATCTTTTCAGTGATTTAAACAGGTTTTTCTCATATTAAGTGTTGACTTCTTTGAAAGGAACAGATTTCTGGGAGGTTTTTTTATTTGAAATTCAAAGATACTTTTTTTTGGTCAACTGTTACGAGTCTCTTGTTTCCAAATCTTATTTAAAGACTGTGGTGAATGTTTAGTCTTCAAAACTTAGACCTCAGTGATAAGACTTACTTGGTCTTTAGTTCTTTTCTAGTCAGAAAAGTGGTGTCATGAAAATGTGTGATAGATACAGTTCTATAAATCATTAAAAAAGTGAGATCAGTAAGGGAGAACACAAACTTCAGCACCTCTGTCACCCACTGCAGCAGATAACCTCCAGAAGAATTAGCTTGAATTGAATTTTATCCAAGGTTTTTCACTGGTGCTTCCTGGAGTGTGACTGCATTCTTGTTGGTAAAACGTGCTTAATTGCATCAAGAGCTTTCTGATTTTTTGTTAAAAAAAAAAAAAGTTATCTACCAAGTGTTTTTTTTAAAGCTAAATCCCATTTCTACCAGCTCAGAAACTAAGAAGTTGCAGTGACTTAGTAGCTATACCTTTTCACCATAGCAGCTTTTCGAGAACTATACTATGCAAATAAACTTGCTGATGCTTCTCAGATTTGCTGAATCCTTTAACTATTACTCAGTTTTCATTTCAAAATCACAGGAGTGGTGGGAATACTAAACACCTGTGATATTTCTGCAGAGAGGCAAGTTCCTGTCAATTGCAAGGAGGTGCAAGGTAGCTACACCCAAATTAATTACTTCAAAATCACAGATAGGTAAGTTATGGAAAGTGGCTGAGCAGAATTGTCAGGGTTAAATACAAAGAAATATGACCTATCAGGTGCCATGGCTCTTACTAAATAAGTGTCTTATCAAAAGAGTCTTACCTGTTCAAAAAAGATAAAGTAGACAATTTTAATAGCAGATTTCATCTAGGCATTTGACATCTTGCTTAAAATGCTGCATTAGAGTGAATGAACAGGGAGCACATTAGTTGGATTAAAAATCCTTTGACTGAGAGATCTTAAAAGCATGTCACCCTTAAAATTTATCAGCGAGTGGCACTGTATGTTGTTTCTCAAGGAATAATTGTTTGTCTAAAGAGTTGTGGCACTTTTTTAACAGTCTAGGCAATACAGAATTTTTGCAGGTCAAGTTTAAAATCCTGAAGACTGACCATGAGTGCTGGAATCATCCAGACTGGGGGATGTTGCTGAGTTTCAGGCAAAATGCAGGAGCAGAGAATCATATTCATACTTATCCATCAGGAGGTTATGATCTAGAAAGATTTTAAGGTGCCTATATGCACGCATTTAAGTGTGTGTCTATATATAAATATATATAAAACTCAGTATAAAACTATATTGGCTTTATGTAGAAACTCACACACAGAAAAGTAAACTGTTAGTAATTCTTTATTCTGCATCCAAAGCCATAAGAACAACTGGAAGCGGAATCAGAGCAATTCTGTCTTTAATGTCCTGCAGCATAGGCCATAAAACATTCTGTGACATACTGGAATCACTGTGGCATGGAACTTTGAAATTAGGATTGAAGCCTTCAAGTCTGTTTTAACCTAGTTACTGTGAAATTTCTGTGGCCTGTGGTCACAGGCAGTGGGATTTCAGGAACGTAGCATTTCCATCCTGAGTATTCTGTGGGAGTGAATACTTGCTGGATGTTCTCATTAGCTTAGATTGTTGGGTGTGTACCTACAGTGGGTAAAGCTTCATCCTCTCAAATTTCTCAAGAGTCTTTTTGAAAATTATTCTATTATAACTAAAGTGCTCACTCAAGGCATCAACTTTAATCTTAATAAGTGTGATAACTTAGTGTTACCAGGGCCACAGGACTGCTCTCTGGGATCGTCTTGGCCTGGACTTCCTGCTGCAGCAGGGAGCAAGGACATGAGTTCTCCCAAGCCCTGGCTGAGGTGTGCTGTAGGTCTGAAGAACCCAATACTACATTAGGGGTTTTTGTCATAGAACATTGTGAAATGCTGCTCTAATGGCATAGGAAGCACATATCAGATGAACTTGCCTGGGTATATGTGTGCTGCGTGATTTCTTATTACTAGGACTTGGAAGTGGTGACCTAATCCATTTCAGTGGGGTCTTGTGGTGGTGTCTGTCAAAAGCTGGCCACTTGTTTTATTAAAACAGTGTGAGGATATGCAATCGAGAGATCAAAACCTGCCATTTCTTCCTGTTTCTACCCTGTTTAACCCATGGAAAGCCCTGATCCTTTAGTGTACATCAGGTAAATGACTACAGGTCCTTGTGTGGGAAAATGAACTCTGACCAGTTGAATGTTTCTTTCTGGGAAGTTTGGCTCTGTGGTTTGGTTCATCTGTATGGTTTGAATTGAAGAGCTGTCACCTTTGCATAATGAGTGATAATCTGGGTTTTCAGTTGGTACAGTTCCTTAATGCACCAGCTCAAACACTTTCAGCTGGGATCCTGACTGCAGTCTCAAAAGTCGCTTTCCATTCCGTGGGGACCAATAAGAGAAGAGAAACATGGCAAAATTTCAATTGGTTTGATGCAAAATAAGGGGTTATTTTAAAGTGGATCTTTTTGGCTTTTTGTCTCTGCAGAGTTTACAGATGCTTCCTCAACAACGGAAAGCCATAGCAAAATTTAAGGAGCCAGCACATGCTTTAGCATTTCAACAGAAATTCCACAGGTAAATAATTAAGCGCTGCTGTGCCGCCTCAGTTCCCTCCCTGCCTTATACAGATACAATCAGTCTCCTCTGCCCAATGTTTCTTTAATCCAATCAAGCATCTGTTTATTAGTGACCTTCAGAGAACCTCCTTGTCCATTCTCCACCCCCAGTATCGGTTTGAGTACCGCGTTTAACTTTCTTTAAACTTTTAACAGGCACATGATAGATCTGTCCCACATAAACGTGGCACTGATTGTTGAGTGATGTCTGCTGAGAGAAGCCCTGGCACTCACCGAAGCGTACTGTGGAGCTACATGAGACACAGTGGCAAAACCATCGGGTTGTGGAACCTTTCAGCTTAGTCTTTGATTGCTCTGCTGAACTACAGAAAGCACGGAGACGTCCTCCAGAAGAGATGGGTTTGAGAGGATCTGCAAAGGTGGAATTTCTGTTCGGTTTCTTCACATTCTGTTGTAACCACATGGAATTAGAGATTTCTATTTTTTTTTCAAAATGCTTTCAATGCATGTAGACACTGTTCTTCAAGATCCTACTGTCTGACCACAGTGACTTGAGAGAGAACGTTTACAGCGAAAGATTCAAAAACTTTCTTCATAGCAAAGAATATTTGATAATGGTTGCTCTTATCTTCAGTGCAAGGTATTTGAATGAAAACTCACTTTTCTAAACAAAACACATTAGAAGGTATTCTTGCATAGATTTGAACGTGGTCTGCTTCACTGAATAGCAGTTTGCTGAGAAACTTTGGAGGTGACACTGGAAAATTGTAGTTTTGATCTTTGTAAATAAGTCTGTCTTTGCATTTTTCTATTCCAACATAGACTTCCATTTTCTCTTTTCAAATCCACTTATTCCATAAAACCCTGTGTAGGAATAACACTGCTGTATTTTCCCTTGGTTTTTAAAAACGGGGATCTTCACCCATCAGCAGCATTGTGGGGTAGTGAGCTCCAAGTTGTAACTAGGTTGTTTTAAATAACAAGGAAAAAGAAATATTCGGTGGGTCACTTCAAAAATGTTACGCAGGAAGAGTGGTGCATTCCTGATAGTTCTTCTGGGCTAGTGTTTTGTGGTTGCCTTATGCTTTATTTTGTTTAGGTTTTTCCTTTGAGATTTATTTTGCGATTGATGCTGAACCATAAGAAACCCAGAACTGAAAGGACTTGTCTTGATGTGTTGTTCCCAATACATACAGGACTATAAGGACATTGTGAATCTCCTGGTGAACGTGTCAGATCCCAAAAATTCCATGCAAACATTAAGGAGCTTATACTTTATTCAAAGTGAAATTCATAATATTTCCTTTTGGTTAGAACCATCTAGATGGTGTTGCCAAAGGAGCAATTTTTTCATTTACTTCTGAATAAACTTAATAAAATGCCATCTTTATATCGGATTCCAGTTTTTATGAACATTTTCTTAGTTTTTAGACCATGAGCTCTTGCTTCATGCTTTATTTTAAGATTACTCTAAAGCACTCCACCTACTGCTTGAAGGGGAGACTTACAGAAACCTTGTAGGTTTGTTACCTGAGTGACTGCAGAAGAACACTATTGGTATGTAACGAAAGAGCTTCAAATGGGGTCTGAAACAGGCATGCCAAGTGGAAAAGGGTGAGCTAAGCAACCTTATAGTACCATAGGTTTGGGGTTTTTTTGGGTTTTGGTTTTTTGGTTTGTGGGGGGGTTTTTTTTGAGATTTAGTGGTAACCAAATTACAAATGCCTAATTGGCTTTCTTACACTTTTGGTCCAGATTTTCAATTAAGTAGAAGTTACCAAAAATGATGATTGAATAAGTACTGTCAAAGTCTAGGTAAACCTGCTCTCTGTTCACTGAAATAATACAGAATAATGTGGTACTTTGGAAATATTGGACTGGGAAAAAGGGGTGAAAGAATACCCTAAGTCAGTCCATTTACAACTTGGTAACTGTGAGAGACAGTAACACGATGAGAATTTTTTCATGGAAGTGAGTTTTACACTCACGTGTATAGTTCCCCATTTATGCATAATGCTTATTAACAGCCAACACAATCACTATACAGAAAGTGCTGTTAGTGCTTCAGGATAGACCCAAGCCCAGGACAGATCATGAGCTGCAGGCAGGAAGTGCCCAGTGGGACCAGACCCTGGTGACCTGCAAGGTGATCAGCCCCAGGCTGTTTGACTCCTCACACCATCAGCTCTAGGACCCCTATGTAATGTTCTGTAATTTTTATTCATAAGAAATAAATACTTATCTTCAAAACAAGTCATTGAACAGTTACTCATCCCACTGTTAGGGAGCAGCTTCTCTGCAATGAGAAGAATGGGAAGACATCTTGGATTGGAGTGATAGCAGTGCGTGTCTGGAAATTTGGGTTAGATGCAAACGCCAGACAGGCCAGCAGCTGAGTTCAGCAGTAGGAACATCTGCAGTTGATCAGCTGTCCTGTCAGAAGCAAACATTATTGGGGTTAGAGGGTTTCTTGGAGCCTAAGAATATGGGTTTGATTCAAAAGTCAAAGAAGTTTGTAGAAATGCTCGTGCTTTGGGTTTTGAATCCATCCCAAAGAGGTTGAGGTTCAGCCAACTTAAGTTTTAAAAATTTTTATTCAGTGGGTTTTTTAATTATTTTTTTTTTGAGACAAATGTGTGGCTTTGGAATAAAGACATGAAATGGCCTCAGATCTATTTAAATGTAGGAGTGATGTAAGCAATGCCTGTTTAATGATTAGATGCATCCTCTTTAACAGCAGTTGCAGTAGATGATTGCTTGTGCATAGACAGGGTATGGGTGGATTGCTGGGGTTTAATTTAGCTGCTTACTGCAGTACCTGGATATCTTACTATATGTAAACATACCATATGTATGTATGTCTATATTTGTTTTATTATACACATACATACATACTCACACCCTCTGTTGTCACTGTATCTCTCTAATATCCTAAAAAACTCAGTAACAAAAGTAGCAGTTAGGTGAGACATTTGTTAAAATGTTTATGTTCTCTCACTTCTCAAATCCTAACTTAAAACTGGATCTCTTGGCATTGATCAGTTTGGATGATACCGCTCTTTTAGATCTGTTTGTTGTCTCCTCCCAAAAAACCCCAAAGGAAGTAGAGGCAAAGCTAGACAGATGTGTTCTTGCTGTGTTTTCTTCCAGCACATAGTTAAATATGAGCATCTTAACTTTCTTGGAAGATCTGTTGCAACCATTATCTTGTTCTTTCTTTATCATGAGTTCACGGTATGATGCAAAATGGAAAAAAAAAAAGGCATTTAATGTAGTATGTAAATATTGACCTTTTAAAATTAAAATGTTACTCAAAGTGCTTACAGTCAACAACATCTTAGCTATTTGTTAGTTTTTTGTGTTGTCTTATCTAAGTTTAATGGATACAATTCCATAAATGTTGATGTGTTTTTGTGTATATCTTCAAATTTTTATAAAGATGCTAGTAAGTCAATACATATATCCTGATCTGTGTATTATTTGTTCAGTTTTTATTAGCATAATTTTATAATAATTTTAATAGTCAACTCCAGTAGTTGATTATATGAAGCCAGGGGTTTGGTTTTTGTTTTTTTGGTTTTTGTTTTTTTTTTTCCTCCCAAATTATTTTGTTTCCATCTTGTAGCACTGAAAAATGCTATAAATAATCATATTTTGCCTTGACTAAAAGATTGGATTGCCCATATGATCTGTGGTATTTTAGTAGAATGTTCTACTTTCGTTTTATTAAAAAAAAAACTAAAACAACTCTGTCCTTTAACTTTTGAGGGGAAATACAGTGCACTGTCAGACCAAGGCATGGGGTTTGTAGGTTTGTTCCACTGTGCTGTACAAGTACAAATTAGGTCTGTCATGTAATAATTGTTCTCAAAAGTTTGAGATATTTTGGTTTTGCATGTAATTCTGGTTGGTCTTGTAGCACATTCATCTCAATATTGGCAACTGATGAGGCACATGCGCTGTGTGATGGAAGGATGTGCAGTGCTGGGAGTGCTCGGGGTCCGTGGTGCTGGGCAGGAGGAGGACAGGTCTGTAGCATCTTCGTAGTCAGAGGAGCTGCCATGCAAATGTTCATCTCTAAGTAGTTGTAGAGAATAAATTAAGACAGGGGTACTGCTCTCAGCCTATGTGTGTCTCCAGTATGACTTTGGGAAAGAAGAGTAAATAGTAACACCCCTTCTGTATGGTGTCTTCAGATGCCTAGTTTATTCCCCTAGTTTAAATCTGAAGTTTCACTTCAGATTTCCAAATTTCTGTAAAAAAGCCCTAGCCATTAAAATGCCAAGCAGACTGAGCCTTGTTTCATGTTAGGTTTCCCCTGGAAGGGTATAGATGAGAGTTAAAGGTTATTTCAGAATAACCTTGGGGGTCTTCACCATTTTTTCTTAGCATTTGCTACTTGGGATAAGAAAAAAACTTCTACCTGGTGCTGAATTTTTTATCCTTTTTTTTTTATAAACATAGTATCCTTTATCTGTTTATCTTGAAATTATGCAATTTCCCTGGAAGTTGCTCTAGGCCCTTGCTGTCACTACACACAGTAACTGCGTGTCTGTATGTGTGTGTGGGTGTGTTGCCCTTGTAGCTGGGGCAAAAGGGTGGGTGGGAGGCTGAGGGGTTTCTTTTTTTGAGGGCCTTTTTTTTTTGCTTTTGTTTTTTTTCTTTTTATTTCTTTTTGGTCTGCTTGAAAGATACCCTGAATTTGTTCTCTGGCTTAGTATTGTGTTGTTCCTGTCCTTGGCATAGTACTGTGTCTGTGATACGCGAGTCGTGATACTCGAAAGTAGAAATCTGTCTTCACCTGTTCACTGTCAAAAAGGCATTTTTGTTCAAAGACACAAACCCTTTTTTTTGAAATGCATTTTTTTTGTCCTTTTATTTTATTTCTCTCTCTCTTTTTTTTTTTTTTCTTTTCTTTTTTTTTTTGGCAGCATGCTCAATGAGAAATTAAATGTAAAGGAAACAAATCCTGAACAGATTGCAGAAAGTTAGCTGTATTATCAAGGTCATTTAGGGTAACATAGGGCTTTTGTTTCAATGTTACCTTAAATCATGCCTTATTCTCTAATTAATTCATAAATATAATACTTTGAAAGTATTTTAACGTCAATTAGTATCAAATCCTAAGGATTTTCTGTAAGGTTTTTTTGTAACCTGATTTTTAATCATGGAGATGACTTATTATCCACATGAGCACAGGGTCTTGTGTACAAAACCAGATTCATATTGGATCCTTGCGTATGCCAACTTCTGGTATAATATGGTTGGGAAGGATCATTTTGGTCTTTGTAACGCTGCTTTTGGCAGGGTTGAGTTTTTTAACTAAAAAAAAACACCAAACAAAAAGAAAACACTCCGTTTTCTACTTCTCTGCATATTTTGGTGGAAAGTGTGGTCCTTATTGCACTAAAGAAAACCTTGAGGGGAAAGTTAATTGCACGGGGTCTTTTAGGTGCCTGTGTTGCTCTCTCCTTTCTTGGTTGGATGCACTGATTTTTCTAACTAACTGGAAATGGGTTTTATATATACACTTTCTCAACAGGTTATGTGGCTTTTATTTAATGTAACAGCACTTGGGTTAAGCGATCTATTTATTTAATTATTTATTTTACTGTCTAAATTTTAGATAGTGTTACAGATTGCAGATATTTTTGTAAAAGAATCTGTGTACAGTTAAATGTAGCTGTATTGCAATGTGTGTAGTCACTTGGGAGATCACAATTTCAAACACTGCTGTATTAGTGTTATATTTGTTCAGGATTTTCTTTGTGTGCATCTAATGGTTTTTAATACGCATTGTATCTTTTTCCTAGTGTCCATCAGGCTGAGTTTGGAACCTTAGGGTTTTGTTCCTTATTCTGGAATAACAAAACCATTTGTTTGCAGGTTTTCTTTTTCAGATGATGAAATGTCTTTCAATGGTTTTGCTTCTAATGAATAGACTAATGAATTTTCACTTACAGATACAGCGAAGACAAGATGCTAACACTCATTTATTCACAGCTGATACTCTATACCATTGCATGCAATTATATTGATTAAAGAGCCCTTGGAG
This sequence comes from Scytalopus superciliaris, assembly GCA_013400415.1. NCBI lineage: Eukaryota > Metazoa > Chordata > Aves > Passeriformes > Rhinocryptidae > Scytalopus > Scytalopus superciliaris. The sequence goes on from VXBX01009198.1 coordinate 256,855, forward strand.
TAAGTCATCTTTCTTTTTTTTCTGTGGTACCTTTTGCCCCTGCTCTATGCTTTACCTCATTTCCATCTCATTTTCCCCCATTTTTCCATTTCCTCAAGGATATTTCTATCCTTCTTCTGTTCCTGCTCTTTTCACTCTCTGTTCGTCTCTCTGGATTTTTCCCTGAGTGCGTCACCTTCAATCTTTTGCTGTCTTTTCTGTTCTTTCAGCTCCTTTGAGGGTACCTGGAGCCTGGATCTCCCACCCTGAAAGTCCATCATACTCTACTTTCCTTTGCAGACTTTGGTGCGTGAAGTTGAGGTTGCTTTTATACAGGTATCACATCTTAGGAGATGCTGCCCATCCCAAAGCACTGGAGAAGCATCACTTAACAGTTTTGCTTTGCAGTTTTACCCGTGTTGGAGAATTTAAACATTTTGTTCACATGCTTTAGCATTTGTGACAAGCCAGGGTAACAGGATTAACAACTCTTTCATCCTTTTCACTTTTCCAGGAGTTCTGTTCTTGAGTTCAGTGATAGTAATAGCACTTTTTCTTATTGCCATGTAGCAATACGAACACGGTCGACATGATTCTACCTCCTATTACTATTACTGAATGTGATCCTTCCTAACCTGTAAAGTCTTAAGCAGTGTATATATATTTACATATATATATATATATATATATATGGGTGTTTTGAGAATCATTTCAAATGTACTGCTCTAATCTGGATTGCAGAGTTTGTTTATTAGCAGTTCAGGATATAAATTCAGCAGCCGACTGTATCATACTGACTCCACTGGGAGTGCATCTGCCTCATGTTTTCTACGGCATCATCTGCACAAGGTGTTGACTGCTAATTTCTTGAATGTAGTACTGAACTTTACTGAATCCTCCACTTGCATAAGAGATCTTTCTGTCATACCTATTTAAGAGAATGTAAAAAATGGAAACACAAAGATGATCTCATGTACAAGCTTTTTTTACATGTAATTCCATGTTTTAAATGTGAACATGTAAATATATTTATTGTACCTCAAGTATGTCAATAAAACTTGATCTTTACAATTTCCTGTGTTGTTGCTTGATGTACAGCTTAAACTTCAAACTTTAAAAAAACCTGCTTCATATATCAGATTATTTTACCATTTATATTATGGTAGCATCTCTGGGCCCCTACTTTTACATCAGCATCATAGCACAGGGTTCTTCCACAGCTGTGCAAAGGACGGAAACAAAAGTGGCTGAGGACAGGGAATGGTAAAAGAGACTTGTGCTTGTGTGCCTAGTTCAAAGGGTCTGGAGGAAAGCTTTCGAGTGCAAAAGTTTTTCTGGTGCTTTTTAGCCATGCTGACATACATAATAAAAGATCTCTACTTTCAAATATTGCCTATCTTAATTTATGACATAAAGAGAAGCTCTTGGCAAGTCTAGTTTGGTCACCAGTTGTTTTCTAAACATGCTATATCGACATAAATAGAGGCTAATTCCACTGGTCTATTGTGTATTCTCTCTATTCAAGAGAAGAGGTCAGAATCAGCTGTCTTGCACTTTGTAGGGTTTTTTAGCAGGTTTGGTTTTTTTTTTAAACTATTCACAAAGTTAAGTGTAAAAAATCCCCCTGTCATCCTGGTACCATTGGAAGTGGCACCTGTGACCCAGCATATACATTGTCAGGGAAGCATTACTAGCATGCCACATAATAACTGGGGGTAGAGCTCAAAAGAACATCATTACCTGGGAGCAGACTAACGATATCCCAAGTTGGTTGTTCTGCTTGTACCCCGATAGAGGATGTGCAGTGACCAGCAACACAGTGACCTTAGAAGGCTCATCAAGGTGAAAGAAATGCCTCTGATGCAGTATTTAAATAGTGAGTCAAGTAGGAATAACCATCCTTGTTTACAAAGTTCTGACTTAGTTTTCAACTTGTGATTTTGTTTTGAATTAACAACAGGAGCACACTGTAAATACCCGACTGCAGCACTGCTTCTTTCACATCTCCTCCTCCAGATAAGGCTTCAAGCCAAAGTAAACCTCACCAAAATCCCTCAAACCCCAAATGTGATGAATTCTGTCTCCTTATTTCTTTGTGCCTTCATTCCCTATCTCTGTTGAGCTATTGTCTTAGGGCAAGAATTTGTGGTTTAGTGAAGTTGATGCACCACTGAGCATTGACTCTTCAGTCCACTCTTGCCACAAACTGAATGGGTTGACCATTACAAAGCACAGGGGAAAAACAAGCTCCCTTTTTGAGAGTGGAGGTAAGGAATGGGCATAAAAGTCCGTGGTCTTTAGAAGTTAAAATGTCCTGCTGATGAATTTGTAATTTTGTAAGATTACAGGATTCCTGCAGGGATGTGGTTTCAGAACTGGAAGGCTGACAACTGCAAAAAGATGGAGGAAATCAATGGGGCTACGAACTAGTTATTGAAAGGAAGGAAAGAGAGTGACCAAAGGAGGTACAAATAAACCTCTAAAATCAAATATTGAGATGCCTAGTGGAGTGCTTCAATAATTGGTCTGTATTGACCTTAATTAATTTGTAATGATTTGGGCAGGAAGAGCTGGAGTGTGCTCACCGAAGTGTGTTGGGAGACAGATGAGGGAGGGCTCAGATAACGAGGAGGATCGGAGTGTCTTAGAGGAATTGGATGAAGTAGAGAATGAGAATAGTAGAGGTGAGATTAAATTTAATCTTGCAAAGTGCAAGAGCATGCAGTCTGGTATTAATAAATAAGGATTTTTGCTGTAAAAGAGTCACTGGGAAAGAGGAAGAGCAGTGAATTAATTGCAGTTACCTGATCTGTAGATGTGGTGATCTATGAGAAAAAAAATGACTGCCTTTTCAGGCTGGATGAGTCAGGCACTTCCAGGATTGAGTTATTAGCATGTGTGTGTTTAGTATGAAGATTTAGTGCTGGACTTCAAAATAGCAACCCAATCAACCACCTCCCTACTGCTCTAAGTAGAAACACCCTATGAATATTTATTTTGGGAAGCTTTTTTGAATGGTTCATCTATCAAAGATTTTCTCTGCTTTTACTCTATACATTCTGCCTTTCAAAGACCAGGGCTTAAGCTACAGAAAACATCCTTAGATGGGTTCAATGAGAATTGACTGGTCACACGGTGCCACTGCTCCTTGGTTTCAGATGTCAATTCTGGTAACTGCTGAATATACATTAAATATTTCACCCATCCATGCTGCTCTGAAAAGATCCCAGGGGAAGGTATGCCTTCAACGGGTGAAAAATTAAAGGTGCTGACCAGGAAAATCATTCCGTGGAGGTGTGGTTGGCATTGGGGATGCCTTGGAGAGGACATAGGAGTTAAGCATTTCTATTTCTTCTGACTGGAGTCCTGTATTCCACTGAGTGTTACCTGATTAACAACCATTTCATGAAGTTACTGATGAGAGGATTCTACTCCCATAGGGAGGATTTTAAGACAGCACAAGGATGGACTGAATAGCCCCACAGCCTTTTCCAATCCTGTTTACTTGGATCTCAAACAAATTAGGCTGTGTCTTCTGAAACTGTGGCATTCCTGTACAGTGTCACACAGTCTTTACTTGCAAAATCCAGTAAGAACAGAGGGAGAGGGGTTTGGGAGGTTTTTTTCTTCATTTATCTGTGCAGTGAGTCAGGTGTCTTCCACAGCCTTAATTTATGTGGATCCCACTCTGCAGGACTTGAGAACTGTGGAAATAGCTAAAAGCTTCAAATAAAAAAGTGGAAACCAGCTGTTCCATTTGTTTTGCTAAGGCTCAAAATGTATTTGGAGGTTGGGATGCCTGGCTGCTCTTACAGCCCTCATTGCAGAGAGCAGGGTCTCCAAGCTGATTTTTCCAATATCCATGACAGGAAGTTGGGGCACTTTCTCAAATATGCAGTGTCTATTTAGAGCGAAATGGTCCTGGTTCAGGTACTCGTGAGTGTCAGCTGCTCTGGGTGATACTCAGGTCAGTAGTGGCTGGCATCGAGTGTTTTGCATGCAAGCAAAATCTAGGTTGCTAGCATAGTCTGTTAACAAATTATAGTATCTTTCTGAAATCTAACATTTTAAGAGAACTTGATAGCAAATCAAATTACAAATAGTACTATGAACCTTCATCATCTGAATCCTTGCTACCTTGTGCTTAGTTAGGTCTTCAGTAGAACAGAAGTGCTGCTGTGAATTTGCTCCAGGATGGATTTAAGATTTCTCTGCAGATATTCAGTGGCCCTGATACCAGTCTGTTCTTTATCCCTTCCTATCATTTGCATGTTTAAAGTTATTATTGTTATCATTATCATTCCTAACCTTATTATTGAAAGTCAGGCTTCTGCAAACAGTAGCTGAATGCAAAATCTGAGTCACAGGGAAATAACTGGGTAGAGTTTGAGAGCCTCAGCACTGTTAAGTCCTTTTCTAGTTCTAGCCTGGGTCTTTGTGTGGCAAAACCAGTCCTGGAAGCCAAACCCCAGTTAACTCAATGAGGAGATAATTTCTTCCTATGTTCTCTATTATAAATACTGCCCCTCTGTGAAGTGACACCCACAGTTCCTGCTGCTATAAACCTTTCAGACTGTTTAGAGGTGCTAGGTTATTGGAAAGGGCTTGTGTTCGTTCCCTACAGCCAGGAAAATTCATGGATCACATCATAACAGGGAAGATGTGGTTGTTCCCAGGTCCTCCCTGTGCTACTGTTAATCAGCCATATCCAGAGGGAGGATGCATGTTGCCTTTAACAGGGGTGAGGAGCAGGAGGAATGTAATCATCCCTCATCAGCGAGACCCTCAATCACTGCACTTCAAACAGCTGGGGGTACATAACCTCATCTTCATTTGAAAATTTTAGTACCTTTTCTCTTAGCCGCCTCCATTTTGTGCTTTTTTCTCTCCCCTCATAAATTTTTATGATTTTTTTTTTAAAGGAGAATTTATGGGCAAAATGGCAGAGACCGTGTGAAATGTGGAGGAGCTAAAAGGCTATCACTGTGGTAAATGAGGCTAATGGTTCTTTACCACCAGCTGTTTAGAGTTCAGTGATTGAGCCTAACTGACAAGAAATAATTACCCCCTCTCAGAGAGGTGAAATGGGTCCTCATGCTGTGAATGCTGCTGATGAAGAGGCTGTCCCAGGAGAAGGCAGGATCCTTTCCAACAGTTTCTATGCATACATCTTGGATCCTTAAACCTCTAGCCAGCATCCTGTGCTGAGGTTTTCTTGCATAGGGTGATGTTCCTCAGTGACTCAGCACATCCCTCCTGCCCTTCTGATCCCAGGGAGATTCAAAGTCTTGAGACAACATCTTGCAGGCACGAGCCCAGAGCCAAAATATTCACTGCATTATTGATTAAAACTGGTGTCTGTTAGCCCTTATTATTTCAAAGCAAGAGCCTTCATGCTTCTTATTGCAAAGATGTGCATTAGAGTCTAAAAGCATCTTTTTTTCTTTTTTTCTAATCAATTGCAAGGAACAAATGCGAGTGCATTGTTCGCAGGCTGGAGAGGGTAAATACCTTGATTTAGATTGGGGAAGGAAAGGACTTGCTGTGCTCCAGTCAAACCTGCATCTTTGCAGATCATGTTGGAATCAAAAGCCCAACAAATCAAACCCTAAATATTTTGATTATGAAAGAAACATTAAATGAAGCACAAAAAATAAGCATGATGGTAATGGCTTGAATGCCTCTACATTTCCCTGGCTTTATTAGTTATGTTACAGCATTGATGAGGATACAAACACTTTGGATACATTGAAAACAATGTACTTAATGACTAAATTAATTATTATTATTATACAAGAGCCCATCCAGGATTATTCTCTGTACTGCCCAAGTGAAACCAGGTACCGTCTCAGGTCAGCTCAGAAGGGTTGGAGGAGACTCTGGCCACAGCCTAACAACACTGTCACTATCATTACATGACTCATGTAGTTTCTTTAGAAGATGTTGACCGTGGTCACCAGATGGCTGCCGTGAGCTTGGTGGAGCCTCAGCATTGAGGGAACAGCTCAGTGAGGCTCTGCATCAGTCTCTGTTTCATTGCACCTCTTTTAAGTGGCTGTTCCTGATGAGGATCTGCATTTTGAGATGAGAGTTTCACCCATGAGATGTCCAAGGTCCTGTGGATTATAACAGGCCAGTTAGTGCACATGCAGCGTGTCACCAGTTTGGCCTCCTCCTGCTGTGAGGTTCTGCCTTCTTGGCTTCTTCCCTCTCAGTTTGGCCTCGGGAGGAGACAGGGTGTTTACCAGTGACAAGGCAGCATGTGAGACATTGCTGAGCCTCAGAGGCAGCATCATCTGAGCATCTCATATGTGGCAGCTGCTGCATCCTCACTTTTCCCCCTCCTCTCATGGCGAAGTGAAGCAGGTGCTTTACTGATCACAGAAATACTTATTTTATCAAAACAGTATAAATACCCCCAAAATCCTAAAAATACCCCAAAAGAACCCCAAAATCCCACATGCAAAACCAGCCAATCCATCAGATATAAAGACCTAACCAAGAAGGGTCTCTGTCCTCCTATGCACCATCAATGCCTTGCAGACACAAGCTCCTGGTCACCAGTGTGGCACAGCAGCTCTCACAGCTTAATGTGTTTGCTTTCTCCTTTGTGACCTGGCTGTTCTGTTCTTTCCAAAAACCTCTTTGTAAAGCAGAGGAAGGGCTTGGGGTGACAGAAGGCTCCGGAACACAGCCCCAGTCAAGGTTTAGGCCATGGGAAGGAGACTCAGCTGGAGGGGAAACACAGGTCCCATTCTCACCATGCTCCAGAGTGTCCTTAAATCCCCATCTGCAGGAGCCATGCCATCAGAGCCCACCTTCCTACAGGCTCCTGTCCGTTGGGTCAAGGTATTGAAGGCAAGCGTTTTTGGAGCCTCAAAAACTTCAAAGCAAATGAAAAAATGCTGACACATTCTATTAAAATTTCCTGGATTTTATTTGAAAGTGCAAAATTGGGCAGAGGAATGGATGGGAACCTTCTCCATGAAGGTGGTGTTTATTTACAAGATATTTGGGGTTGCTTCCTGCGTGAAGGTGTGAAGTTACCCGTGACAAGATGTACGAAAGCCAAGCTTCACAGGAGTCCTCAGAATTTTTTAGGTTGCCTTGTGTTAGTGAGTGTATCTTAAGGGAGGATGTGCCAGGGTGAGAGACAGAGGGAATGACCCTTGCCAGCTCTGTGGTTTTTTGTCCCTGTTTGCAAGGACTCATGCTGGGCATGAAGGCACAAAGGCTTTTCTACTTCTTCAGCCTCATAAACTCAGATAAGTAAGTCAGGTATATGTCCTTCAACTGCACCTCTGCCCATCCCCAGGCCAGCAGTCCATGATGCAATTCCCCCAGGACAGCACCTGCCAAACCCTCTGCCCAAAGTGGGCTGCCTCTTCTGGCACAGCCTTTGGCATGAGGGAGCCCTGTCCCACCTGCAAAGGGGACCCTCCATCTTAGAAAGAGCCTGTGCCTGTCTCTAATCCATTTTGTGGGTTAGAGATCCATTTGTAGTGCTTACCTTCCCTGTCCTCCTCCCGTCTCCAGAAAAAGATTTCATGTAGAAGGGTTGTGGCACCGCATGGAGCAAGGGGGTGGTCAGAATCAATACTGAGCCACTGGGTAGGAGTGATGCTAAATGATGTGTTGGTCATGCCAGAGTTTTGCCTGCTCATGATAAGACCAGAAGTGCCAGGAGAAGTGTCTGGCCAGGGGCTGGTGAGCTGAGAGGGGGCTGGCAGCAGGCAAGAAGAGCAAGATCACATTTCCCACAGGAATATGGTCCTTGTGCCATGATTAGAAACACCTCAAGGAAAAACAAAAAAAGCCTCAAAGAATGCCTTGTTGCAGTTTTACATCAGAATTGTTTATACCAAATGCCCAGAATATTCCCAGAGAACCAGTTTTAACATGTGATCTTGGAAAGGGCATGAAAAAACGTCAGACTGAGCCAGGGATGTAACCAGACTGAAAACCATTTACAGGAACTAATTACCAGTGTTTTGGGCAGGGTTTTTTCTTTTTCCCCTCTGGCATCCCCAGCAGTCTTTAGACAGAGGAATAATGAACAGACAAAGAAGCAAGCACCTCTGGAAATGCAGGTTGCTGCAGTCTGGACTGGTGGAGAGGATGCCCCTTGCAGGATACAACTCCTTGCCATGGGGTGGCCATGGGCTGGCCGCACTCACGCTCATGGTTCATGCCAAGAGCTGCAACCTGAGACCAAACAAAACATCCAGAGAAGCTGGTTACTCGAATCCTGCTGCTGGAGGTGGCAGTGGGCTGTACATGAAGGGTGGTGAGCTTGAGATGCTCATCCAAAGCAACATTGAAAGAAAACATTCAACTTATCAAAAAACTGAGTGAGCAAAAAGCTAAGTATTTCCCCGGAAAGTGAGCCCACATAACCCATTGATGCCACTCCGTGATGTGCAGAGGAGCTCAACCCCCTCAGCACCAGAGCATCCAGACTCAGCCTCATCCCCCTGTGCTGCCCTTGCTGCCCACAGCAGGTGTTTGGCTCTCTCTGTCACCATCATTGCTGTGGTTGAGGAGATCATGACAAGGTTTGTATGTCCTCAGTCTTTTTACTGCATTTTAGCCTCAGCTGAGAAGTTTCCCCAGGCTCTGACATCATCCTTGCTGATGGAAGCAAGAACTTTGCTGGAGGATTCAGTGGAAACATGGTCCAGATCACAGCCTTCCTCCAGGCAGTAAAGCAAAGTATCACAGAATCACAGAATGGTTTAGGTTGGAAAAGACCTCTAAGATCACCAAGTCCAGCTGGTGACCCAGCACTACCAAGCCCACCACGAAACCATGTCCCCAAGTGCCGCATTTACATATCTTTTAAATACCTCCAAGGATGGTGACTCAACTGCTTCCTTGGGCAGCCTGTTTCAGTGCTTGACAACCCTTTCTGTGAAGAAATTTCTCTTAAAATCCAATGCAAACCAACTTGGTGCAACTTGAAGCCATTTCCCCTTGTCCTATCACTTGTTCCTTGGGAGAAGAGACCAACTCCCATCTGGCTACAACCTCCTTTCAAGGAGTTGTAGAGAGCCTCCTTTTCTCCAGACTTAGGAGATCAGGTAGTAAAGAACAGTTTAACTTGATTCTGTTGCTTGGTTTGAGAGATGCCAGAGCTTGGCTGATATGTATGTGACAGAGGGGAAGATTAATGCAGGGACAGGTGGAAGGCATGAGAGGTGATTGCTCCCAGTGAAACTTCTTTATCTGCTGGTGGATGGCAGGGAAAACCATAATGCAGCACAAGCTCAGTCCACAGAAGCAATTTCTTCTCTATATTGGGCAGAACCAAAAATTTCCAGGCCCTTGTGCTGTGTGAGGCTTCTTCAGGACCAAAGTTGCCAGTTGGTGCTGACTGAAATCCTGACTATCAGCCTAACTTGGGAAAGGGGATTTGGATGATAGTGGGAAAGGGGTGTAATGCCTGCAATGTGGTCTCCATACTGCTGGCTGCTTTCTAAATGAGCTTCATTATACACATAATTAAAGGAAGAGAGCTGAATGCTATTTAGCCATGTTTTAGGGGTATTAATTTAAACACTAAGGGCACCTGGAGATTAAATGAATTAACTCAAAACCAAATCAGGTTAATTGTCATTTTCTTTACCTGGAATGAAGCTGAAAAGGGAAGTTTTTAATTCAGTAATGTGTGGATATATTAAAGAAGAGCAGGGTCTTGAAAAGAAAGAAACTCACTATGAGAAGCAGTGAATTGGGAACCAAAGCAGATAATGGAAAAGCTGGGTGGCAGTGTGGGCTCTGGGACTGGGGGGCACAGAGTGAGCATACCTGTACAGAGTGACCAAAACTGGACCCTGCATCAGGCACTACCCTGTGCACCCTTCTGTGGTGGGGTGATGCTTCTGGTCAGGAGCACAGCTGGCCTGTACTCACAGTGCACAGGTCGTAACTTCACTTCCTACCCCCAGGCACCTAGACCTCCCAGGCACCTCACCTGGAGATCCCATCCAGGCATCCTGTCCAGGGCTGGGGGTCCGCACACCTATGCCTGCAGCTGCATCTGGAGCTCTTCTCTTGCCAAACCACTCGCCTCTGGGATGACAGGCCTGATTTACTAGAGCTTGAATCAGAATGGGTATCTTCAGTATGACCTATGCATCTACTTGCCTCCTGACTGCTGAACTGACACAGAGGTTAGGCTTGTCAGCCCTGGAAATCTTTTCTGATGCATAAATGCAAGCTAAACACTGCTTTAAAAAGCAAGTGATTAGCTATAGATGTACATGTGGAACCTGATGAAATTCCTGAAGAGACATGATGTATTGCTAAGTGCTTATTTTTCCATGGGTGGTGTGACTGACCAGTGTTAATGTACATGAAGGATGAGCAACATTTCAGCAGAGGACCTGTCTCTAATCCTTCATCTTTAAGAGCACACCACCACCTGGGTTTCTTCCTACATCCCCGTCATCATCAGATTCACTTGAATTCTAAGGTGAAAATTCAAATTTGAAATCCCTTTCTTCCTATGCACATGTGCTGCTTCCCAGACCTTTCCCCCTAACTCTAGTGGAAATACCCCACTTGATACCTCTTAGTTTGTATTAAATTTTTGCATGGACTTGCCACATTCCTGATGGTTACATTTGGATGTGACTAATTCCTGTAGGATGCATTTCTCCTTTCTTACCTCCTGTTTCTAACAGGATTAACTGTTTTTACTCACAATAAGCACTTCTGATTATAATTTTCTCACAATTTCTATTACTTGGTAAAGTGCATCTCATGCTTCCTGACCAGTATCTGGATGACATTTATTGACCATGGCAGCTCTTCTCTTGTCACCCACCACAGCATACTCCTAAATTTCTGCCAGGGGCATCAGAATACATGAAGGAAACAATCAATGCTTGAGGAAATCCATTTGTCTCCTCCTTCCATTTTCACAGTGAGCCCTTCACAGCCCCTCATTGCCAAGCCTTCAGCTTGCACATCAGCTTTGCATCTTTCTATCTTCTTGGGCTCAGGTAGTATATACTAATGTCACATCATTGCAAATTCTTCTTAGATCAATTGTTCTTTCTAAAAATAAAATAGAATCACTGACTTTATCAAAGAACCATTCTACATTAGCCAGCCCAATCAATCAGGTACTATATATCCCATTTTCTGTTTGGCTCTCTATCTTTGATCCTTATTTCATCTAAAACTTGTTCTGTTTTCTTGTGCAATACCAGGGTCAAGATATTTGTGTTGTGCTTGCTCCAGGCCCCTGCCACAAATTAGAGTCTCTACCTTCACGGTTCCCCAGTCACCTGCCAGCACAGGTGATTTGATGGATCTGTTTTACGTCATCCTTTCTGGAGGTAACACCTCAAATGCTGGTTCCTGTCTGCTCTTGGATGGAGAACAGAAAGGCTTCTTTTTTAAAGGCATAGAAGGACAAGCTGAATTTTTACAGGGGATACAGTAATTTTCCATACATACCCATGGGCCATTTTTCTCTTCCTCCCATGTTCAGTAACAGCATTCTCCTGCAGACCACAGCAAGGTGTTTTTCAAGCTATACTTGTTATCTTTGACTCCCTCCTCTCTACAGGGTGAATGAAGGCTTCCTCTTTACCTAGACATTTCAATAACTTTTTGGTTTTTCCTGTGCAAAGTTGAGCTACAAAACCCGATTTCCTTATAAACCTTCAAAAAGGTTGATTAATTTGCTGCTCAGAGGCTTGACAGCTTCTCTCCAGGAGTGTGGTCTGCCTGGAGTTATGTGGCTGGTTCTGCTTTGTGTAAGGGTGCCTGAAGAGGACTAGAAATGCATTTTCAACACTTCACGGGTATCACAAAATTGGCTAAACAGACACAGCCCAGGAAGATATAGGGAGAAGTGCCATTAGTCTCAACACCTTCAAAGGGCTTCACAATGCTTTCAGGCAGCATTGTTGTTTCAGTGAGCACTAGGCTGGCAAACACTTCTGTTTTTCCTTTTGGACACAAAATGTGCTTGGCAGCTTGTGCAGCCCCACCAGAGCCAGGGAGCCTTGTGATGTTATGGTATTTTGACTGTCTCTCCTCTGGCATGAGGGAGGTCTGGAGACTGGCTCCATTTGGAAACCCCTGCAGGAGATGCTGAGGAGGTGGGAGCAGAAGGGACAACCCCCCCTCAGCTACTCCTCTCTCTCGCTTCTTGCTCTGACATTTCTGAATCCACTTTTAGGTGCCAGGGCAGGAAAAAGAAATCTTCACAGACAGTTGTGAGAAGTCTGCAGGAGTGTATTGCACAGCACTTATTTCTCCAGGCTGTTGGGGCAGTCTCTCTTTCTGCACTCCATCAGTTCCAGTCCCAATGAATTCATTTTCTAAGGAAAGATTGTCAAACGTACTTTCTTTAGGAAAGGTTTCCTTCAGACAGAAGTGAACCTTTTATAAAATATTCAACACTGTCATGTTTTGCCTTCTTAAACAAGTGCCCGTGGAGCACTAGGGCAACACTCTGTGGTGTGGACAGGCTGAGCTGGGTGGGCTGGTATCCAGCTGGCTGGTTTACACCTCTGTGTAGCTTCCAGCATCAAAGAACTTAAATATTCCTCTGTGCTACTTTTGAATCATCTCCTGGTGCCAATTTCAACTGTGCAAACTTTACCATGACATAAATACAAGATCGTTTTAAACTCAAGTTTTATTTACATTTCCTTTTTTTTTTTTTTTTTTTTTTTTTTTTATTTTTTTTTTTTATTTTTTTTTTNNTTTTTAAACATTTCAGGTTAACGTTTTTGCTGCAAATAATGGAGGCTGGAAGCTAACTTGATAAAACCCAACACAATCTGAAATTCACATGCAAACACATGCTTACAGAGTCAAATTTAAAAATGCCTCTAAGTATTAGGCTATTCAAAACAAACAAAAAAATGTTTAGTAAAAATACTCTAAAACACCCAACTATTATGCATTGTTGTTATCTGAGAAGTTCTGTCATCAAGACAATATTTCAGCAGCTTTAGACAGATGAGATTTCTAGAGGGGATTTCTAATTTGTATTTGTTTTTAATTTGGGGTTTGGATCACAGCAGCAGCAACAGTTTGTTTTGTTTTGTATTTATGACTGCACATGTTTAAAATGGTAAATCTGCACTGACCTATTAGACCACAAAAATGAAACTAGCTTCTGTATTCTCATTCCTTAGCTGGAAAAATAAACCCACAGCATGCATGTATAAAATAAATTAAATTTTTACAGCTTTCAGGATTGGGAACCAAAGGCTATGCAAGTATATTGGATTATCACAGTCTTGGCTTTAAAAATAAGGAAATGATTCTTTACCAGAAAACGATTCTTTCAAGACAAAATGCATTTTTCTAGCTGCTGTCTTTCATTAAAATGGTATCATTTAGTCCAAAATGAAAATGGAATTTATACGGAGCTTAATAAAATGTGCACATTTCTAAAGACCCCTCAATCTAAAAGATAATTCAGAGTTAGCACCAGATCATCCAGTGTTGAGCCCCTGCTCTTTCTTACCAACCTGTTTTTATTGGCTTTGCTGTGTATAACAAATAAAAGTGTTTTCCTTCAGTCCTTAAGCCTTAAAAGCAAACACAAGTTGAGCCATATTTGACTTAACACAGAAATGTGGATGGGACCTGTTGCTTGGCTCCCCAGTTGCAGCTCTAAAGAAAGGCTTACCCGGGCAGAGCAGAGCCTGGGCTGGGTCTCTGTCATACTTGGATTCATTATTTGATGACAAATCTGTCTTCTCTGGCTAATTTCTAGTCCCTGGAAAAACATGTGCATCACTTTACTCATTCAAGTTGCTTCACGCCTCGGGATGGAGTAGGGCAAATTCATATGATGCTCCTGAGTGGCAGCAGGTGAAACCAGAGGTTGACAGTAACAGCCCAGCTCTCAGGTCCAACCTGGGCACTTTGGGGGTGCACAGCAGTGGTTATTAGGAAAACAGCCCACTTTTACACCATGGACTTCCCCCAGAGAGGCAGGAAGGTCCCCAGAATCCCTCACAGGGCCAAGGGGGCGGGCAGAGGGTCAGGCTGAGACAGCAAGATGGACAACACCCATTGCAAAACTTCTCATTTCCATGTGAAGTCCTTCTGAGATGTATCTTAGGAATGCCCAATTAGTACTTGCTGGGAAGGTGCTGACAAATCCGGGGGCGGGGGGGCAGGGAAAAGGAGCTTTATTGCAAGTGGGTGATGAAAGTGGCACTGACCACAACAAGAGAGCACGTTTCATTGCAGTGACTGCATCACAGTCTCCATGAAAATTACAGGGAATGCTAAATCAGCCCTGGAAATGATGCAAACAGCAATTTGCTCTCAGCATGACCATCATGGAGAGCCAGCAGCAGGGAAGGGGAGCAAGCTGGAAGCAATGTTCTTGTCCCTCTTTCTGCAGATGCCAAACGTCATGGTCTTTAGTGGATGTGGAGGTAGGGCAGGAAAGAATCACAGGTCAGAGATTAACTTCTTTGAAACATGCACAAAACTAAAGCAGTTGGGTTGGGGTTTTTTTCTAGTAGGAATAGGGTCCAGTTTTTCACCCAGCTCTGGTACAGAGACTCATACAAACGACCTATGGAAGACAGATTTTTTTTTAAATATCTGCATTCTGAGTCCCAGCAGAGCTCAGCATCTCCCTTGTGCCCATCCCAATCTCCTGTGCCAAAGGAATCAATGATTTTTGCTGCCTTCCCCAATCCTGGAATATCCCTGGGGAATACTGGGACAGAGCTCCCAACCATCTCGCTGCTGACAGAGCTTCTCCCACATTGCCTCTGAATGATGACATCCCATTTCTAATCCGCTTTGCTATTGATTTTCATGGTAAACTAACATAATTTGGCTGATTTGCAGTTTTCATTTTCCCCACCACTGATGAATTGTAATATGCCCTCTCTATGCTCTTTTTCTAAAGAAACTTAACAGTCTGGAAGGGGAAAGATGACCTTGTAGGGGTGAAAATATCTCTGCTGTTGTCCAGTCTGGCTGAACCTGGGGATGGGTATGGCTTAGCCCCACAGGAACATCCCACATTCCCTACACAACTGGTAGTAATTTTGTGATCAGCCTGTGACTGTTTCAAAAAGTAGGAACAAATGAGTTAAATCACAAATCTAGTGCACTTCCTATCCTGTCTATTCTGAAAGAACAGCACGCCAGCAGTTCCAGAAGACACATGGATGATAAGATACTAATAAATCCATTGTGTTGCTGATCTTTAACAGGCTAAGAAAAATACTCGTTTTAACAGTAAGCATCTTGCATGAAAAGAAATTACAGAGTTTGGGAAAATATTCCATGCTTAAATTGTAGGAATTGTTATTGTAACAATCACTAATTGTTATAATTTTGCTTAAATCAGGTATTAATTGCATTTATACCATGGCACTGCTGAATCTCTGTGTGGGAGGCTGCCGAGCTGCACAGTTAACAGGGAATCACTAGAGGTCACTTTGATTCCACCTAACACAACAAATTCTAAAAGATCTGGGGGTTTGTTTCTGGTGTTTTTTGGTTTTTGGTTGTTTTGTTGGGGTTTTTTTGGTGAGGCACTTTTTAAAAGCAAACTGGTTTTGCACATGTAAATAGGACTTGCATGTAAGAGCTCTTTGGGCTGAATTTTATCCTGCTGTAAAGAGTGAAACTTTGAAGAAATTTATAAAGCTGTGTCTATATCCATCAAGAGGAAATTTGGCCTTGAGTTTCTTTTCTAATATGAAACATCTTATACTGGATTTCATATTCCTGATAACAGATGTCATTATTTAACTCTCAATAAATAGTTCTGTCCTGTCAGAGTCCTTATGAACAGGAAAAGAATAGTTTTGAAGTATAAATCTGCAAGAAGGTATATTAATTTTGCTGCTTATTCATTTATACCCAAAGGAGAAATAACATTTAGGTGGTTGATAACCAAAATACAGACACTTCCTCACTCTAAGAGAAAAAAAAACCAAGAAAACTAAAAGGGAACACCTTGTGATCAGGCAAAACAGTTTCCTGACACAAACAGCAGTTTCAAGGGGACTTCAAACCTGACCTTTTTTTTTACATTTGTAAAGTGACAATTTGCCTCCTTGGCAACCTATAGCATGAAATCTGACTTTTCTGTCATTTTAGACATCTGGGCTCACTTGGGCTCTAACCTGCCACCTCCTCTTGTCATGAAGTCACAATCACCTGAGCCTCAGGTGAAGAGCCCATGCCACAGCTCCCTCAGGAATGGCATCAGTGCTGTCCAGATGCCTTGGTGTTCTGGTTCTGACGGGGTGGGGGCTGCACAGAGACATGCTCCCTGCCCTCATGAGTGGCAGCACCCTGCCCATTGCTGAATGCAGTTTGTTTAATCCTGTTCTGGGAGAAGCAAAACCCCCTTGAATGTCTGGGATCTTGGTGGTGCTTCAGTCTTTCTTGCTGCACTCACTTCCCATAAACGAGCCCTTTCCCATCCACACACCACTACACAAAGGCCCGAGTGACTCTGTGGTGTCTCCATGAGTAACTCGGGAGCAGAGGGAGGCAGAGCTGTAGGCTGTTCTTCTGTGTCTGATGCCCAGGACAACTCCTGACATCAGCACTGAGTCACACAGGCTGAGCATCAGTGCACAGACCCAGCTGTGTCATGCCCACACCCAGGCACTGATGACTTCTGTCCTTTTCATGACTTGCCTAAAACCTGGGCTTTGGAAGGCAGGAGGTTCCCAAGATTCTCAAAAGTCCCAAGCAAGAAGTCTATGTTGGATGGCTGTCAGGGCAAGCCTCCATCCATGTCTCCTCTCCTTGGGGATTAGACAGCTTTGCCTCCTGTTTTCAGTCCTAGAAACACACCACTTCTTCCCTTTGTCAGTGCACAGATTAAGGGGAATTTCTTTCCAGAAACAGCTCTCCATGGGCTCCATGGTGTTCCCTCAGCCCCCCACAGCTTTTTATCCCCACAGCACTGCATGTCCCACTCCAGATCACATTAAACAATGTGATGAGCACCTCTCCCATGAGCATCTATCTTCTCCCTTCCTTTCCCCAGGGTAAAATTGAGTGGGAATAGTTTTAATTAACTACACTGTACGTGCACAGTGTTTATACCAACGCAGACAAGGCTGAACAAGTGTGCCTAACTCTTGGAAAGAGAGGCACTGAGGTTTGTGGCCTCTCTGAAGTCCTGAGCTAATCCCACAGTGGAGGAGCAGCTCCAGAGAGAGCTCTGGCTTTGGAGTGCACTGGGTTTACCCCAGCATGGATGCAGAGAGGGGGGTGAATAAGTCTAGGCTCAGAGCTTGATCACTCTGCAGAGCTAAGGGAAGTCTATGTGCATCCCACACCAGGACCACTGGATGAGGCAAGGGTGCCCCAAATGTAACCTAGAACCTCATGTGGAGCCTCTGCAGGAAACAGGGCTGAAGTGACATTTTGGGCAGGATACACTCAGACATGTATTTGTAGGTGTCTCAGCTCTCTCATCAGTCCATAGAGACCTTGTCCATCCAAAGTCCTTCAGCCAGCCAGCAGGTACCTACCATGGAGGTACATGGAGACACAACCAGAAGCCAAAACCATTTCTTAGCCTTGAGCTGGCTAAAGGCTCGTGGGTCGTCCTCATAAATTATGTGTGTAGTGCAGAGTTTAACCACGCAAAAAGCCAGCTATCCTCTTTCCCAAAGGTATTTAGAATGGACTTAAAAATCACATAGGAAACATGCTTATTGTATATAAAGATGCCTGATTTGTCAGAGATTTAAAAATAAAATGCATTTTTTAACCAATATATAAATAAGAGGGTTTTCAAATAGTCTGACATGCAAAGGTTCTGGATCACCTTTGGGTTTCACCGTGTGCACACAGAAGAGATCCCTCAGTGACACGCAGGCAGTAGATGATACCTGAATCACTGTGTTTCTCTTCATGTAGACCCCATAGACCACGGAAAATTATCCTTGGAGATGTTTTTCTTCACTTCTCTGATGGAGGCAGGGAGACAACAATCTACTTGCTCAAAATCAGAAGAAACCCCATCAAAGGGGCAAGGACCAAAACCGGTTCACTCAAAGCCCAGCATCCTTCTGGCAACTTACTTGTCTGTAATGAGGGATTGTTTTTACTGTTTTCTCCTTCCTACAGCTATTTATAGTTTTACTTCATAACCAGTGGTTAATATTTTCAAAGTAGTCAAGCATGTGGTCTCCCACACAGAAGATGTGACTGATTCTCCTGCGCTGCCTAAGAAGTGTTGCCCATTATATTCAGGATCTTTCCACAAGGATCAGTGGGGAGCTGTTGGCAGAGGGCAGAAAAGATGCCCTTCTGGTTTGGGAAAAAGCTTTTGCTGAGGCTACCATGCTCTGCAAGGCTGTGAGTGAGTTTGCAAAGCTGTTAACTTCTCCTGAAGGTGCACCATGTTGGAATTTACTGGATTTATTTATTTTTTTACTAAATCTAACCCTCCATTTCCAAATTGCAGCTGCTTGTTCCTGAGTACGTGGGTTAAACTTTATTGCATTGTAGATCAAAGACTGGTATTTCTTGCCTTCTCCTGCACTATTGTGTAGTGACAAAGTTCCTGGTGACTTAAGTGGGAGCGAGGCTGCGTCCTGGGAGACAAAACTTAATTGAGTGTAATACCACAGGGCACGTAAAGTAGGGCAACACAGCCTGACCTCATTTTGCCCATACATAACCCTACTGACATCAGTGGGAGCTGCGCAGATGCAGTCAGGAGATGACATCTGCCCACTCTTGGCTTCTCTAGGAAATTCTTACTTGCCTGATAAATTCTATTATTTGATGGTGCAATGTGAGAACGACGGACACACCAGGTAAAGCTGAACAAACACAGCTCACCTCCCTGCCTGTTTGAAGTTGTGGAAAGACTTCTCTTGACGCTGGTGGTTGTTGGACTGAGCCCACAGTACACAGTGATTCATAATCATTTTCCTCAATGAAAGCAACCAGGTTGGTTTGTTGTTATTTGTGGGACCACATATTCATTATTTGAAAATATTTGAATGGCAGTTGGACTTTCTGATGCCTGTGAACCCCGTAGCTTGCACTGGTGTTAGCACAAAATGGTTATTCATGCAGATACTGTGCCAGAACAGACTTGTTTGATACTGTACATTTATTACACTCCTGTTTCTAGAAAAACTTTGCTGAGTAGAAAGGGCATCATTTGGCAAAGCCAACAAAGCTTGCACCAAACTGATGACTATTCCAAGAGAATTGTTCATGAGCAATCCTGAGACTAATATTTATTTGCACTCATCACAGTATAATTAAAAACACTGCTTACTGATGTAGAAAACAGGACAGGGCTGACTTAGAGAGAGAAGAGGTGAGCCAGGTGAGTGAGGTTTCAGCTCCCTGCTCAGTGCAGGCTGCAGGGGCAGAAGCAAAGCTCGGCAGAACTCTGAATGTCCCAGATTTTGAGCCTGGGATTTCTTAAAACTAATCTTGTTTTAACTCTTTGGTCTCCTTCCTCTCAGAATAACCACAAAGAGAATATAAAGGATGATCCTTGATAGATGGGATACGCTGCTGTTTTATTGAGGCAAACTGTTAGCTTATTTAATAATAGCAGTTACTCAGAAGGATGGAGCCCCTCCATCCTTGCAGACATGTGAGACCTGACTGAGGATCTCCTCCAGGAGCTTGCTCTAAGCTGGCCCCGTATGGGCTGAGATTAGACCCAGGACTGCCAGAGTCTGCTTACAGCCTAAACTGCTTGAAAAAGAAGCCCATTAAATGCTTTAATGCTCCAAATTACTCAAAGCCTGAGCTGTATCCTGCTTCTAAATAAGCTTCCTCCACCCAGAGAAACCCTACAACAGGTCTGTGAAATAGTGCCTCTCTGTCATGATACCAACAGGATTTTGCTCTAACTGCACACAGATGTATCATCCATTCCCATGCAGAGAATGTCATCAAAAGACTCAAAACTTGGAATGATACAGCATTCCCAAGTATATTTTCCCTGTGAGCACATCCCCTTTTCAAGGAGACATCCTGGTGTCCCAGAGAGCTGGTCCAGGCAAACCTTGCCCCAGCAATGGGGTGAGGAAGGGATTCCTTTGCCATTCCCAGGGCTGAGCAAGCTGGACAGACCTGCATGAAGCATGCAGTGTTCTCACAGGATCCCTACTCCCCTGCCCATGTTCAAGCCCTCCTGCACTTTAAGAGCGGCCAGATGTGAATTCGGTGGCCAAGGGACCCTTCTTGGTCAGGCCATGCAGAGCATCCCTTGTTGCCTCTCCTCCTCGGTAGTACAAACAGACATTCCTTTACACCAAACTGAGCAAATCTAATATTTATTTCACATTTAGGTCACAGGACATCAAAACAAATGTTTTTACCCCAAACATATTTCTTGACCTTGTGGTTTCACTCCTGATTTGCAGCAGTATCTGTCCAAAGCGCTGACTTGCTCTCACTTAAAAATGAAAAGAAAAAAAAGAAAAGAAAAGAAAAAAAAGAAAAGAAAAGAAAAAAGAAAAGAAAAGAAAAGAAAAGAAAAGAAAAGAAAAGAAAAGAAAAGAAAAGAAAAGAAAAGAAAAGAAAAGAAAAGAAAAGAAAAGAAAAGAAAAGAAAAGAAAAGAAAAGAAAAGAAAAGAAGTGCACTTGGCTTAAGGTAGCAACACAATTCCCTCTGCACCCAGATCAGTTCTGGATGCCACTTTTGATTTATTGGAACCAGGACAATATCATTAAACTTATATTTCCTGGACTTGCTAGCTTCTTTTCAGCCCTGAAAACCAAAATTATTTAAATACGTAAGCCTAAACACCCCAAAGGCAAAGTATTAAAAATTATATTTAACAATCTTGGCACAAACAATATCTGTGGGGCTCATCCTGCTCCAATCAAATCAGAGACAATCCCATCACTTGTAAAGATGCATTTTTAAAAGATGATTTTTTTTCCCATTTCAGCGCAGGCCAAGGATCACATTAACAGTGTTCTTTTGAAAGCTCAGAAGTGTTCTGTACATGAAAAATTGACCTTTTTTTTCAGTTAAGTTTGCACTAGTTTTAAGGCAGAAACTGCTGAAGAAAGAATTTCAAAAGCTTAAGAAATCTAGTGGTCCCCTATGACTTGCAGTAATGAGTAAAATAAAATGTTCTTTCTGGTTTCCTTCCCCCTCTAATTGAAATAGATGCTGTACTGGGGCTGCAAAACTGCTGCCCAATTATCGCCCAACCAGGCTGGTTTACATCGCCTGCTCAGCCCCTGTGTGGTGTGAAATGCTCGGGAGGGCCAATGTAAACATATTTATAGCCTGGTAGGATATGCTGAGATCTTAATACAAGGATGATAATATTATATATGTATACATATATGTGCATATACATACATATACATATATATAAAGATACAGCTGATCAAACTTTCACATGTGAGGGCACAAAGAGCTACTGGATGTGTCACAGCATGGCTACCTGGCTGTGAAAGACCTGGTTTACCCCAGTGCTTGGCTTGGATTTTAATTGCTCTGTGGACTTGATGCTCTTTTGCTGGCACATCCAAGTCTCCCTTTCATGGGATTACCTGGTGTCTGAGCACCAGGGCACTGCTTGAAAGACCAGTCAGGTAAACACAAACTAGTCCCAGCCTCATTAGGATCACTTCTCACGTTGGCTTGGCTGGGGGAGGCTGGAGAGGACAGGCAGCTGCTGGTGCCCCATAAACCCTTTCCAAATGAGCTGGCTTCGCAGAGCCACGCAGTATTTCACAGGTAAATGATAGATTGTCTGTGTGGCTCTAGTTGGGAGAAGAGGGACGTTGAAACCATCACATGAAGTGGCATGGGCACAATTCCTCACCTGTTTGTAGAATCCCATGCCAAATTCCCACAGGATCCCCACTCCCTGTTTCAATGTCATCAGTATAAGAACCTCAGAGCTGAGAGTGTGCTATAGGAATGCTGTCACATATCAGACATTTCAGGAAGTCTCTGTAATTTCTTTAATTATTCAGACAACAGAGCACAAGGATAATAGCTTCAAGTACATTCTTATACATTATTTTAACAGTAATAGATATGTATTTAGTCATAAACTATTCTGTAGCCACCACTATGTGTACATTTTATACAAACTATTGCCATACTTGGACCCTGAAAATGGACAGTGACATCTCCTAGATGTTTTGCACAATGTTATGACAGTACATCCTTCATATGAGAGCTGTAGCTGTAGTTTGGATTGGCCCATCTAAGGAAGCACTTCCAACACACACCACGGAGGGGTGACCCAGAAAAGAGGTGCCGGACAAAGAGATGGAATACGTACATGGTGAGAGGAAGGCATAAAACTGCTTGGAATACGTGCAATGGAGAACATGGCACAGCTTTTCTCTGCTTGGCGAAACAGTATAAGACAACATCTTAGCTTCTCTCACACCACAAAGCTCTGAGCTCATCTTGGCCTTTTGGTGAAGATTAATTACAGCAATGTCTGATATGGTCCCTACCAGGCACATACCCTACCCTGACACAAGCGTGGGTTCTGGTCTGATGGCTCATTTACATCTCAGTTACAGTTTAGACTGAAGCCCCCAAGCCAACAGCTTTAAGTTTGATCACTGACATCCCTAAACAGCTCCACTGCCTGACCTCTGGAGAAGGCACATTCCAACACAGTCTTTTTTTGTGAGCGTAAAGGCCTTAAAAAATGGCAGCTGCCACTCAGAGATGGGGGTAAGAGGGCTCAGATGCCCAGACATTGCCATACAAAGGCCAAACTCTTAGAGCAGAGGCTCTTTTGCTCCATGATCACATTCTCACATGCCCCAGACCAGCTGCATTTGCAGCCCTCAATGCACAAGCAGACCCCAAAGACATGGAGGTGGCAGAGTCCGAGCTGGGGTGAGCAGCAGGTCCCCATCACCCACCAGGCAGTCCACAGTCCCCCATGATGCCCCACATCAGGTGGGCATTAGGGTGGCTTGGTTCCTATCCTGGTGCTGCAGCACGCTGGTGGTCACACTGAAGTCTCATCACCCTGCACGTGTCCGAGCTGCAGAGGTTGGGAGTGGTCTTGGACTAGAGGTTGGCGGAAAGGAGAGACCACATCCATCTGTTAGGGCTTGACACAGCAGTGCTCGTGAATGGGGCTTGGCCACCACCTCCTGACAGCACTCTGGAAGCTCCTAGGATTTCAGCACGGAAGAGCACGGTCTACACTCTGTGATGGCCACACGCTGGGGCATTCCGGGAGGCCCTGGAGCTGCCGTCCATCCCAGCAGGGAGCATGGCTGTGTCTCTGGAGCAAAAGGCTGCCTGATGGATGAACGTCCTAGACCGACGAGTAACAGAAACCAAAGAAAAGGTGAGAAGACATTCAAGGAAAGCTCCCTTCCGGCACGATCCTGTCGCAGACGCGCACACACATGCACACACAATGTTTTGCAAGATTTTTAAAGGGTTCCTGGAAACCCTCCGTGGAGGTGCAGCAGAACCTCACTGATCGGCACCTGTCAAGGGTGATCCCCTCGGTGGGGAATTGGGGCTGGGATCAGGCAGGAGATGCAGCACTGGCCACACCACTCAGCTCCTAAAACACATCTCCAGTACGTTCACCCATCGGTGGCTTGGGATGGACTCCTGCGTTACAGCTAAGGAATGACTCAGAATAAATTAACAAATCTTTATCCTTTTGTTTGTTTTGCAAAAATGGTGTTTTGCTCTGTTCTCAGCGGCCCCAAGCCCTGTGTTGTTACTCAAAGTGGCCAGTGGAATCTGGTGGGTGTCTCCATCTTCCAGCACCTGCCGCATGAATCCCTGCTAACTCACCAAAGTCAGTGTCTCTCCCTCACATTTCCATCTTCTGGCACCCAAATTAAAGCCAATTAAAATCCTGGTGTTGCCACAAGGTGAAGGCAGTTGCCTTCACATTAACAAGCTTCAAAGGGAAAACTTGATTTAATATCCTCAGAAATCAATTTTAAGAGCTGTCTGCAGTCTCCAGACCAGGCCAGGAAGAGGACACGGAGCTGGGGCTGGAGCTGGAAGAGGGGAGCATCGCCAGAGAGCGGATGGGGAGTCAGGGCTCTGGCAAAGGGAAATCGCATCTCCCAGTCGCTCGTGCAAATAAGTGAGGTTCTACTGTCAGTACAAGAGATTCCAGGTTATGCTCAAATGTGATGGATTCGTTTCGTTAATTAAAGTACCGAAATTAAACGTTATAAGCAACACATCTAAATAAAATAACGGGCACTCCTTTAGGCATCATGTTTCCTAAAACAATAAGCAAAAAGGAAAAAAAAAATGGGATGCACCAGGAACTCTTAGTTATTATATACTAACCAGACTGTGCATGGCACATTTTATTTCTATAAAACTATTAAAACTATTACAAAATATTCAAAAATACATTTTAGTAAATTTACAGCAGTTATTTCTCAATTTATTAATGCAAAACATCCTTTTCTCCCCTCTGTACAAACTACCATCTCCATCGTCACAGAATTGCCGCCATGTGCGCTTTTTAAAAAATATTATCTTCTAATAAACTTTTTTTTGAAGTTAAAAATAACAAAGTTTCTTACGGTTTTTGCAAATAAAAAGTTTGTGTAACAGTCTTGACTTCCATGGACGTGGCCAAATGGTGTTTTTACAAAGCAAAACATGGAAAACAATACAGGAAATGATGTTACATTTGAAACTATTTAAATTAAAATAATATATTCTCATATTTTACACTATTTCAAAAAACGAAATGTGATTCAGTTAAGTATTGATCTCTCAAAAAAATCTAATTTACAATTCTGTGTATAAAAATATAATTTACGGACCCCCATGAAGTTTGTCTTTTTTGTGTGTGTCTGTTTGTTTGCTTGTTTTTTAG
>VXBX01009198.1:299507-313857 GCA_013400415.1 Scytalopus superciliaris
AGTGGTGGGTGCACCTGGCCTCTGGCCAAGCTCTTTGAGAATCTCACTTTTTTTTTACCTTCTTTTGTGAAATCTGGATTTGCCGATGCCTGTTTGCTCTGCATAAAGGCAGGGAAGGGTTCAGACTGCACAAGCAAGGTTGCTCGTTGGCCATTTGAAGCTGCACTGATATATTTTGGTTGATGAGTCCCAAAATACATGACATTTCCCTCAGAAAACTGGATATGCAAATGCTGTGGAGCTTTTAATTGGATCTTAATTAAGTATCATCCTTAATGGCCACCATTTGTTCTCATGCTTAATATATGATTTTTTTTTTTATTAAATTATCCGTTTTTGGAGCATGAAAGCTGCATTTTTGCAGCCTCTTTGCACCTCTGGTGTTTCCCAAGAAACCTGGGATCAAAGTGATCACTGACAGAGAAGTAGATCATGAATAACTTCAGGGAAAACAGAGGTTATACTGGGGTAAAACTGATGTAAATGGAAGGACACTCAGGCAGGATTTTCATCTGAAGCTTTGTTTGATTCTTTTATACATCCCACCCTTCTTCATGGCAACATTAAGCTATCTCGTTTAAAGGGATTGGTACACATCCCTGGAAGTATTGCAATATCTATTTTGAAAATCAACTTAGAAATTTCAGTTCAGGACTACTGGCGAGCTGACAGCTATACCTTTACAGTGACAAGCAGAAGTCCTGTTCCTTGGAATATCCCTCTGAAAACCCCCAAATCCCGTCAGCAACAAGAAAAATTAAGCTTGTAGTTTTCCACCCATTTTGGTTTGATGGCAAAGTTCAAGGAGTCATGCAGCTGAAACCTGGTACCTGCTTTGCTGTGCCCTTAGTCTGGTATTAGTCTGCGAGTATTCCTGCTACAAGAAAAAAGTATTTTGTGTACATGGAGAGGCAGAAAATGTTTGCTTTCCACAATAACTGTGTCTATGTGCCTTGATTTTGCTGTTTTCATATCCATCTGCTTGTGGATTAATGCTAATAATTGGCTTGAGTATGGTCAATAGAGCCTTTCATCATACATGCAAAAATTACTGTAGGCAGAATGAGTCATAAGACATTGTTATCTATGTTTTGTTATATATTTGCTGCTGAACCAAACTTTAAAGCAGAATTTTGCATAGGTTTCCTTATATCCTCAACAGGACAATATGTAGTGTCTGATTATAGTTTTATAGACAAACACATTTCTCTTTTAGGTCTTTTAATTTCTCTTGAATAGCCCAACATTTTCTCATATCCACAAACCCAGATAGGAATGAATATGTTTAGTTTCCCCTCCCTCCCTCCATTCCTGGATTGTGATCTGCATCCTTTTCAGTCACTTCCTTCTCGTCTCAAGTGGGGAAAATCCCAACTCAGGTGTTTCTGTCCACACAGGGGTGGTGGGAGGGAAGCAGCCACTAGGGGAGCTCGATGTTGGGAGTAGCCTCTGAGCACCTTCCACACAGCTTACACAGGAATTTTCTGCAGTACCCAGGAGTAGAAGTTTGAAAGTAGGTGTTAAGCTGAAAAAAAAAAAATAAATGGCAGCAACATACCAAGTGGGAAAGTTTTGGAACTTTATTTTTTTAAATTTTTTTAATAGCAAACAATTTTATAGCCAAATATCCAAAAGTTATTTTCTTGTCACTCTGTACATTAAATTGTGAGGCGAGAAATGGCTACAACACACACTTCTTTAGTTTCTGATAACCCATAAAATTAAGTGATAATGAAATGTAGCTGCTTAAGCACCAGTCATGAGTACAAGAATATCTGATGTTTAGTCCCAGTTGTAACATTGACTTCCTTTCTTGGTCATTGGCGGGTAACTTAGATCCTAAGTTTGGATCACATAAACACTGCTAAGAATAAACCTTCAAAAGAAATAATATCTTTTCCTTGTTTTTGTTATAAAAAATTGTTAACTGGATTATTAATGGTTAATATGTTAATTTGGGTTTTGGTTGTCTATCTAAGGAATTTATCTGACCAACAGAGTCAATGATCATTAGAGGTTGTGGGTGGAGGAGGAGCCAAAATAGATACTTTTCTCCATGCAGATCAATACCAGCAGGTTCTTACTTCACTGTCTTTAGGTCCCACCTATTTTCAAATGTATTTCTGAGTAGGAAGAAGCTATTTATTCTAATAGACTTGCTCTCATCTCTTTCAGTATCAACGATTATTGAAGCCAGTAAAATGTTTTGTATAAACAGAGAGCCTATGTTTAATATTTATTAATACTCCTCAAAAATGGTTAATGAAAGAGTTACCTTTTAGCAGGATCTACATTTTAATATACTGTTTTCTGTTTAGGAAAGAAAAATGGGGGATACATAAAAAATATTGTGAAATGTGTGTAATTCTTAGCTGTCTGACTTGCACTGTTCTTGTGTTTTAGGGGAAAAGTGCTGAGTCATATTTTGGAACATTGAGTGATAATACATCTCTGGGTCCATATGATATGACAGCCAGACAGGGGGTGCTAAGAGAAACCTGAAGGCATGAGATAAATTCAAACTTAACTTTCTGGCTCTTGCAGTGTGAGGTTGGCTTGCTCAAAGTACACAAACCAACAGACTGGATCAAGGCTCTGTTTGGGCAGAGATCAGAAACAAAGCTTGCCCTCTAAAGTCCACCTCATAGCCAGATCCAGCCATGGTAACCACTGTATTCACTGGGCCATGGCAGCAGGAGAGGTATGTGCATGATTGTCTTAGTTTTTCTTGTTTCCTTACATTTGCAGACTATTTTTGAGCATAGTTTACATGTTTTCTTTCTTTTTTCCTGGCATATTTACACCCCAGCCTTTTAAAATGCTTTGTTCATGCCAGTCAGTTTAGCAATGCGCTTGTTAAAACAGTTCCTAATATATTGTATATGACTGAAAATGACTTAATTGTTCTATTTCTTTCTGACCCCAATAAAAAGTGTCCCTGATATTGTTTGAGTCTCTCTCTGTTCACAGGAGCCTACATATATGTCACCGGGTGACTTTGAAACATTTCTCAGATACGTCAATTCAATTGCTCTTATTTATTTATTTAGATTTGTAATAATGACAGTAAATGGCCATCTGAATCAATCTGGGCACTTTGCAGTCATTAATACTGCAGCATCAATATCACATAACACAATTATAGTGCAATAAATTACCCATATGCCTCATCTGTTGCCCAACCAAAATAAGAAGCTCCCTGTACCTATCATATTGCTCATTTGTATCCTTTCCCTCTAAGACACCTTGATAGCAGAAAAAAGGGCTTTGAAATGTTCCTGAAAGCTTAACAAAACCCTGTCCTTTCTCAAAAATGCAGATATGAGAGCTGAGGAAATGGCATGTGGGATGCTCCATCAGCTAATATGTCCTTATGAACAGAGAAGGGCCCAATCCATTGTACAGTCAACTAATAAAGTTACTTATATTACCATCAGAAAACCTCAGCAGGACGTTTCTCATTGGTCACATCTGCACCTGGACTGTGTGACAGTTCAGGAGGACTTCTGCTCACTCATCTCAAGCCATGTGGGGCATTCAACAGCAAAACCAAAACCTTGAATTTTGTGTAGAAACCCATTCAAACTAAGCCACTGGCACAGCTGTGAAATCAGCGTGAAGCCAGAACTAGGACCAGACTGTCATGATGCTCATCATTCTCAGTCCTTATTGGTTTCAGAGAAAATGTAACAAAGCACAGCAGCTTAATTTCCAAGCATGGAGGGACTGGACAACTGCAGACAGATGGACACCTAAACCCCTCTATCCTCTGAGAGGTGATGATGCAAGGAACTCTTTAATGCAGCTTCTTTCTGGGTATGCAGTAGCAGCATTGATTGTTTTTACCTCAAATGGCTTTCTGGAGCATCTTTTCTGGGGGGGACAGAGGGAGGGAGGAAGGGAAGGAAGCAGGGAGGGAGGATTCTTAGATGCAAAGGGTCCTTTGTGGAACCATGAAGCTCAGAGCTCCTGTGCCACTGTGTCATGGGCTGGAAGGGGAAAGCAGCTGAACCAATGATTTTGCAAAAGCAGTAGCTAGAAGCCTCAATAATCCGTGGATTCAAGAAGTTGGAATCTTTTTTTTCCAATTTCCCACAGGATCCTCTTAGAAAACCCGTTAGAACAGCAGACTTGACCCTGGTAGGCCTTGATTCAAAGTCCTCTGGATTCAACTGGAGCCTTTCTGTTGTTTTCAGTGGGTTTTGCATCACTTTGATGTTAAGTCCATTACATTTGTGTTGCTCAGAGCAAACTGCTCGTGGTGCTGTTAACAATTCCTCAGATTCATACATAAAAGCAGAGAGGTAACACAATGGTTTTATAGCATCAAAGTAGCGTGCCCTGCTCAGTTCCCCAGTGAGATTTCTTTGGGTAACTCAACAAGCAACTCTACAGGGTAACAAACTGTATTAACTATTCATGCTAGACTCTTGTGTCTCCTTCACAACTGCAGTATTGCCCAAATCTGCCATAACGTGACAACTAATCTATTGGTCAAATTTGTTTGTAGAACTAATCAATTTCAATCAGTAATTGCCTTTGGGCAGCAGTTCAATTATGGCCTCATCTTTTGGTTCTCACTATTGTAAAAACAGCTAAGTAAGTTTTGAAGAGAAATTTGCCTCATTAATGCTCAGAATCAGGCAGTGCTGATGTTGATGCTTGTTTTGTTCCTATAACCAGGTTTTCTGCACATGGCTTCTTTGTGGGCATGAAGTAACAATGTAGTGACAATACCACAGCACACAGTGTACCCAGCTATATGCAAATTAACATTAATGAACAAAGAAAGCCACTTTTGAGGAGTATGATGTATCTCTCACCCCAGTGCTAGAGTTAGGAGATCTCAGCATCTCTTAAGATTTAAACAAAAGATACTGGTTTTATTTAATCTCTTGTCTGTTTTTAGTTTTCTGTATAGAAGGAAAAAAATATTTGCTGGAGGTGCAGAGTTTTCTTCAGAAGAAAAAAGCACACTCTTGAAATATTCATAATAAAAAAAACAAACCAAAAAGCTCCACACTGTATTACTTCACTAAGCCTTCTTTCAGAAAGCAAAATAAATCATAATTTATGCATGGCGGCTTGAAAATCAAAATCGTCACAAAGTAGCATAAGGGCAGCCTGACAAAATAAGGCACAGCCCGTAGGCTAGAAAATTACCCACCATGTAAACAAGGTGACACAGACAATTGGGCACTGAGAGCTTAGTGATTTTTGAGGCAGGGGAAAATATTTTGCTGCTATAACCTGAGGGAATTTTGAAATCACTCCAAAATGCACTACCTGAAGACAGGCAATTTTTGGAATGCGTTCATATTATGTCATTATATCTAAATATGCTGAGCAAAGAGCAGGATAACATTTCCCCTTCCTCTATGCTGCTAAAATGAATTCAATTTGGGGCAAAATTACTCAGCCTTAATCAGTATTTTTGTGCATTAGTATCCAGTTGAATCTCAGGGCAAATCAAGTAGGCTGCAGACATTGGTGCAGCTTGATATTGCTATTTTTATTCATTTCTGTTTATTGTAGCAAAGCTTAGAAGCCAAGAGAGAATCAAGCACCATTTTACTGGGCTTCACTCAAACAAATACAAGATCTCTTCTTCAAAGAGCCTACCCTTTTATTTGTACTGTTTGTACTTCACCTTATCTGCATGAAGACCCATTGAAGTAAATGGAACAATTTACAGAATATTAAGATTTTCAATATGATGTAGCAAAATGAAACTTCATGAAAGCTCTCAACTTGTGATTGGATGTATTGTGAGAAATACCTCTTTTGACTTGGCTGGAGGTCTCAGCCATACATTTTAAAGCTTTCTGGCCAGCCTCATCTCTAGATATTGCTGAGGCAATTATATTCAGACTATTTCAAAAAGGACTGGATACTTACATAATTGGAGTATCTCTGCTGAGTAGACAGTTTTAAATGATGTGTGAGATTTAGTTAATTTTTGGCAGAAACTTCCATTAATTATCACGAGCCAGAAGGAAGCTCTCCCTTTAAACACCTTCTCATGTAAATACCCATTTTGAGGATCAGCCAACTAGTCTCTGAGCTTGGCTGGAGCCAAAGGGAAGAGGTTTTAAAGACCCCTGGTGATTTGGCAGCACAGTGATCCTTCTTAAGGAATGAGTTATCATTGACAATCTCGGCATGAGATAGAATTGCGACAGCTTCAGAAGTGAATTCCTGGTGACTGTGAGAGGGCATCCTGACTCGTGGCAGATGCACAAGATGAGGTTTGTCACAGTCATGGGTTGGTTTGGGTTGGAAAGGACCTTAGGGACCAGCTAGTTCTAACTCTCCTGCTGTGGACAGGAACATCTTCCACTAGACCAGGGTGCTCAGAGCTCCTTCCAACCTGGCCTTGAACACTTCCAGGGATGGGGCATCCATCTGGGCAACCTGGTCCAGTGCATCACCACACTCACAGTAAAGATTTCTTTCCTAGTATCTAAATTTTCCTTCTTTTAGTTTGAAGCCATTCCCCTATCACTCCATGCCCTTGTCAGAAGTCCCTCTCCAGCTCTCTTGCGGCCTCTTTAGGTACTGGAAGGTGCTATAAGGTGTTCTCAGAGCCATCTCTTCTCCAGACTTAACAACCTCACCTCTCCCAGCCTGTCTTCACAGGAGAGGTGCTCCAGCCCTCTGATCATCTTTGTGGCCTCCCCTGGACTTACTTCAGCAGGCTCATGTCCTTCTTACGCTGGGGACACCAGAGCTGGACACAGCACTGCAGGTGGGTTCTCATGAGAGCAGAGCAGAGGGGCAGAATCACCTCCCTTAACCACAGCTGGCCACTCTTCTTTTCATAGAGTCCTGGAACGTCCTGAATTGGAAGGGATCCACAAGAATCAAAGTCCAGTCCCTGGCCTGCACTGGACAGCCCCAAGAATCCCACCATGTGCCGGAGACTGCTGTCCAAACACTTCTTGAACTCTGACAGATCTGGTGCTGTGACCACTTCCTTGGGGAGCCTGTTCCGGTGCCCAGCCACCCTCTGGGTGTAAAACCTTTTCCTAATATCAAACCTAAACCTCCTCTGACATGGCTTCCTAATTTCAATGCAGCCTGGGACATGGTTGGCCTGGGCTGGGAGCACATGTTGTTGGGCCATGTCCAGCCTCTCATCTGCCAGCAGAGTTGGGTGTTATGGAACTGTGTAGGCAAGCTCATGTTGCTTGGCAGGTGCAGTCAGCTGGGAGCATGAGTGGCTGGTTATGGTAGGTGAGCTGCAGTGTGGTCCCTAATTCAGCCTTGTCACCACAGTGTTTCTTTGAAAATGTCACTTAGGTAAGAAAATGTTGCCTGAGCTGGTTGGTGAACCAAGAATCAGACTGCGAATGGCAAGTCTTACAGGGGAAAGAAGCAAAAGAACCTCACACTTACCTTTTGTCAAGTCACAAACACCATGTAGAGAATGGATATCTCTAATTTATGCTTATAAAATAGTATCAGCCTTCAGAAAAACTCTGCTAAGATGTTAGTGTGCTGTACATGACAGCCACTTAGAAAAACAAGACTGTTTTTTTTTTTGTTCTTGCACTATTAAGATTTTATTTCCAATTAATGTATTTATTATACAGTAACACAATTACTTTAATTTATTACCTTAGCAAATGTTAAGCCCATAAGATGTCACTGTATTATGTGTATTACACTGTATTCATTCAAGAGCCTTGAACAAATGATCAAACTAAATATCGTTTCTTCTTCACATAAGCATTTTTGAGAGAGTATTGTCCAATTAAAAAATGTGCACTTGTAATTAAATTCTGCCTTTGTTTATGCCTATGCACTTCTATTGTGATCCATGCAGACTGAGACCTGCAAAGCCATGTCCAGCTGGCTGGGATGCTGGAAAGCCCTGGGTTACCAGCTCTAATTGTAGTCCTTTTAATACATTAAATGACTCTCACACCCTGATTTTAAAACAGTTTTTCTTGTTTTTTCTTTTTACCCCTGAAGTTAAAAAATGTTAGAACTCTGCTTATCATAATTATGGGATAGAATAAGATACAATCCCAAGAAATTTATCTAGCTTTGTTTCTTGTGCAGGATCAGGACCACATTCATATTTACACAACGGCTTCACTATTCAACATGCGGATTTTGGAACAAGTAGATATTAGACACACTGGTTGCAACACTCTGCATCCTCTGTTGTGCTTCATCAAGAGAGAACTGCAACATCCCCTTCCTGCCCTTTGCAGATTCCCCAACAGCAGGTACTTCACAGGTGACTGCTGCCCATGATGTCCTCCCTCTTAGAGCAGGGCTGAATTGTTCTTCTGTACCCTCCTCAAACTTGGAGTTTTTATGCAATCCTTTTCTCCCCAAGGAGGATCTGTAACTTCCTGTTGAGGATTACATACACATATTTTAAAAAAAAAAAAAGTATTGCAAACACTATTGCTGATCTGTGTTGGCAGAATTCACTGGAATGACTCCATGGAAGTCATGTTTAGTTCATATACTGTCAATAATTATAAGAGTGATATCCTAACCTGGCATATTCATGTGCTGTATCATTTCAAATATTTGCCTCAGATTATGTTAGTGCAATGCATTGACAGGCTCTAAGAAGGCAGAGCTTGTCCTGACAAAGCATCTGCACTCTGTATTTCCATAAAATATCCCCATGAATTTGGAGAGGCCCTCTTACCTAGGGCATAGTTTCTGAGATCTATGCTACAGCATTTAGGATGTATGTTATTCCTATGGTCGATTTTCTATAAAATACCTACAAAACAAAAAAGCATTAGGGGATGAGATGAAGGGAGATGAAAGCAGAAGTACCAAGGCACTGCTTTCTCTCCAGAGTGGAGAGAAAAATCAGTATTTTCTTCATGCTGCTCATCTCACTGTGAGGACACCACTTTGTGGGAAGGATATCTGCTGAACTTAAAGACACTATAAACCAGTTTGATTAGGACTCTGTTAGACCAGATTCTCTGTATCTGCACAGCCCACAGAATGCCCCAAGAGAGTTATTGGAGTCTGATATAGTTTATGTGAGATCGTAAATATTTCCTCTCCAGTGAACTGAATTAATTTTCACATTTAATAAAGAGTTCCCAGAACAAATAGATAATTTTTCTGAAATGCAGACCTCAATCAAAAAGACATGTTTCTAAGCAGAAAAATCACAGACCTTTTTGATCAAAATCTACAATTTTTTTTTACATAGAAACCTAGCAACTTTTCTTGGATACTTTTCTTTAAAAAAAAAAAAAAGGATTAAAATTATTACCAGGGAAATTTTTTTCTTTGTAAATTAAATTGAATAAGTTCATATCCAGTCCTTCTTCTCTCATATTGTTATTGGAATGACTTAAAATCTCCTAATCCATTACATTTAAGACAAGGCAATTTCCACCTATTAGATGCCAGCTAGAGATCATCTTCTTTCCAGTGCTTGAGAAGCTGCCAGTACTCTCAGCTCTGATCAGGACTGGATTTCCCTCCTTCACCATTGTTCCTGGAGCAGCAGAGGTCTGCAGGCAACAGACTTTGCAATGAGTACCTTTGTGGAAGATTTCTCATGTATTTATGAATGAAAATCTAACTTTGCAGCCTATTTTTTCCTGAGAACTCTGTTACATTCTTCCTTGTTGAGAAATGTGAAGTATTTGAACTTAAGACATTTGAAGAAGCAATATAATCACAAATGTCTAGTTTTTTCCTTTCAGAATGGTAAATTTTGCTTGCAC
Source organism: Scytalopus superciliaris (assembly GCA_013400415.1). Taxonomy (NCBI): domain Eukaryota; kingdom Metazoa; phylum Chordata; class Aves; order Passeriformes; family Rhinocryptidae; genus Scytalopus; species Scytalopus superciliaris. The sequence continues at coordinate 309,230 of VXBX01009198.1, forward strand.
ACTCTCAGTTGAAGAGTGAGAAGGAGCATTTATCCCTGCTATATAACAACCTTTTCTTTCTTTTTAAACTATCAACTCCCAGACTGAGAAGGACCTCAGCTGGGATTGCATTTTGTGTGAGGGTGTAGATCTTTGGACTTGATAATCTTGGAGGTCTTTTCCAACCTTAATGATTCTATGGGCTTATTTTCCATTGGGATTCTGTGTCTGCTTTTGGTAAGAGATTAAACACATGAAAGTTCAGCCTTGCAAATGTTTATTGAATGATCTAAATAGTGTGGGAGGATGTGACTTGGCTCAGGTGAGGCCTCCAGGTTTGTCCCCATGGACAGACAAAAAGGCTCAGGTGGCAGTCACCTGTGGGATCTTTTCCTAGGTAGGTAAGTTGTACTCTTTTGGCCTGATGGCACCAGCTGAAATTGTAATTTCATCTTCAAAACCTCATTTTGAGGCCAACCATGGCACAAGACACTATCACTGAGACTGTGTCGTGGGGTAACCTGTTTCCAAGCTTTGACCTTCTTTCTGCTGAAATCTCTTGATGCATCCTGGATCTAAGGAGGCGAGATGGAACACACTGCTGTTACTTGCACAATTTGTGAGCTTAGTGCTATGAAGTATTGCACTCTGGGCTTTCTTCAGCAGATTTTTGAAGGAAAAGAGAATCTCATGCAAATGACTAAAACACTCTTTAACATCAATGCCCACCACACTTTTGGAACCTGTGTTTAGTTATGTTCTCCATGTGTTTCAAGCACCTTCAACTTTTTGGGTCAATGTTAAGACTAATTAAAGAGAATTATCTTGATGCTATATCTCTTGAGTGATCTACCACAGAATTTCACTTTGTATGAACTTTCCAGGAGAGCTGGATCATTAGATTTCAGTCTCGACTGGCCAGCAGCTATAAGGTTTTTCTCTGAGCAGAGACTGTCAGTCATGTCAATTTTGGTTCATTTTGTAATGTGGATAAGCACCCAAAATGTAACAGGCTGAGACCAATAAACTCATTTAGTTTTTATTCTGTGGCAGATTTTCTGCTTTTATACTGGAATACCAGGGCTCAAACCAGCTGGTTTCACCACATTCTTGGTGCTGCCCCCTCCTTTAACCCACAGTAGCAGAATCACATGTAACAATTTATGAGCTTGTGTTCACCTGAGAGCTTGTGTTTCTTTGCTTACTGTACCTTTCTACCTATTAAAAAAAAATTAAATAAATACGCTTAAATGAGTCAGTGATTATTGAACTGGGAAGCAGATCTGAGTTTGACAATTAAACGTTACACATCCATATTGGGGTGCTGGAAGTAAAGAAAAAACCCCAACAAAACTTTAACATTTTCATGTGCCAGAAAAACTAGCTTTCATGTACTTTAAATAAAAGAAAGGTAAGATGTGTTTAGGAATAAAGACACAGCCTTCAAATTCACTCTTCAAGTCTACTCTGTTACAGCAGCATGATTCCTTTTATGATTGTATCCATCATGCTGTCAAAAAAAGAAATCTTATCTTCACTCATTACTAAATATACAAAGAGCTGGGATTTCCACTTGGCAAATGCTCCTGTTTACCTGAAGGCTCGATTTTACCTGCACTTTGATAAAGTTCATTTGCTGAGATAGACTAAATTTTTTAATCCTTAAACTACTTGAGTTTGTAAACCAAGTTTTGCTCTGAAGTAGAGGCATGTGCATGGAGTAGCTGTTTTCCTTAGGAAAATTAAAGATTTTATTATGGAAGGAAGCCAAAGGGCCCATCTGGATCTGTCCTGAGTTATGAGTTATAGCTCCTGTTTACAACTGCTCTGCAAAAAGAAGTCTAGGTAAGGATGCCTTTGGTAGTCACTGTCAGCCCTGTCTTCTCAAGTTTTTTGTCTTCGGGAATGGTCTGTCAATAACGGAGACAATCTCTTGGCATCTGTCATCCCTAGTATGCTTAGACCTTTCTAACACTCCCTCTCATCACCAAAAGCTTACACTATATATCAAAAGAACTTTGCCAGTTTAACAGACACAGAACCAGGCCCTCATATGCCATATGTGTACTTTTCTTTCTAATGAATGTGAACAATCTTCTCTGAACGTATTGATGTTGAAGAGCTTCCTGAATCTAAGTATTGCATTGAGTGCCCTTGATTATTTCTCTTTCTGTTGCACTCTTTTAAAACTAAATGAACATTCATTAATATTATTATTTCTAATATAATGATAACCACAAATCATCATGGTCCCAGTTTTTTGAGCTACGCTTAAATGAGAAATCACAAACCACTCTCCACCTTCTTGTTTAAACAAACACAACAGGGAAAGGGTGTTACTGTCGCTCAAGTGCAGAAGTGATTTGCACAGCAGAGGTGACAACATTTCCTTTGATTTGAGACTTTACCATCCACTTTTGTGGTCACTATTGCATCTGTGTCATGTTGGCAGAGTATGGCCTGTACATACCTCTATATCTCTACAGTTTCTACATTTGTAGATGATTTGTTCTGTCTAAAACCTGTCTCCTTTGATTTGCAGTCTTGGAGGTATGTGGATTTATTTTGGGTTTTGTTTGTTTATTTGTTTGTTTGGGGTTTTTTGTTTGTTTTTCTTTTTTTTCTTCTTCTTCTTTTCTTAATTTTCATTGCAATATTGTCCAATTTCCTGAAGAATTCAGTCTCTAAATTTTACCCCGGAGACACCAACCACTACAGCAACCTGGCCCTTCTTTGTCTAACATGGCATTGTTCCAACAGTTGCCACCACTGCGGCCAGTGCTAAAATTCACCTGGATTGAAAAGGAAGACTTAGACCAACACTTCTCCTCAATACTTCTTTCCTGTCCTTAGTATTAGCTTCTATTATTTAGTCTATCTCTTCTATAATTTAGTCTATATCTTCTATAGCATTCAGTCTCATTCATCTCATATTCTTACTTCAGTAGTTAAGCCCAGCTTTGGAGCACTCTAATGACCATCTTTCTGTGCAGGTACAGCCTGTCTAATTTAATCACTCAGTTCATTGATTCATTAAGGTCACTGGTATACCAGTATGAGCAATGATCATCCATATACTAATCCTTTTGAGTTTCCCCCTCCTATCCTGACCTGATTACACATGAGCTTTATCTATAGACCAGTTCTTTCTGAACAGAGTGACTTGCCCTTGAACCAACACTTACATATGATGTTACGCTTTTGCATGGTTGCTATATCCAAAAGTCAAGAATTCTGATGTACTTACACATGATTTCTCTGTAGTTATGACTCTCTTTAATTAAATAGTAGCTTTCTAGGTTTTCCCCTGCTGTGTTCCTGATTAGTGTTTCCAGTAACTTCTCATCTTATGAATCAAAATCTGCAATCTGTTATAATTTTTATACTACCATTGACTGAAATTCTTTTCATGTGTAAAGCTGAACTTCTCAAACTCTAGAAGGCTTTGCTGTGTAAGGAGTATAGGTGCACACATAAACACACTCATACACACAGAGTCAAAATCTGCAGCTTACTCCCAACTTGTCCCCAGCTGCTTGACAGAGTTCTCATACCTTTATCTTCTTAATGATCTGCAGAAGATGGTGCAAATGCTGCAAAACCCAGGAAGATTAGAAATAGAAGAAGAGTTATGTATAACTTCTGCTGTGTGTTTCCTTTATGTTTACCCACAAATATTTGGTTGATTTTCAGTGAAGGGGATTTCATATAGAAATTTTTGTGGAAAGCTGCATTTTCCCGACACCTGGCTACTTCCATGTTGAGTGGTATCACATGGGACAGAAGACTGTTATGTAATGATAATATTCAGCAAACTTTCTTTAAGAATCTAGCAGGAAGGCTCTTAACCCAGGGAAGGGTTAGAGGGTACCTTTATCTCACTCTCACAGAGAGTTGCATCATTTGTTTGAGAGCCAGGGTGGTTTTTGGCAGGTGCAACGGTGCAATCAGACCGTGATCATATTCAAAGGAGTCCCAGCATTTCCATGTATTTTCTGGAGTAGTGCACTTCTGTCCTTTCCCCACCGCATGATCTGCTCACTCCTGGCCCCTGCTTCTACCTGCCCTGGTGAAGGTTAAAATGAGGAAATTGCCTTTAAGTATATGACTTTAGAGCTGCTTTTTTCTAAAAGAAATGATACTAAAAGCTGCACTATTTCCTTCCAGAATTCAGTAACTTTGAATGCTGAGTCCCTGATCAGACGTCAGCACAAATACCTGAATGATGTGAGCCCTCAGTGGCAGAACTTAGACTGAATTTTTCCCACCATAGAGTGTAACAAGAACTTGAACCCCCTTCAACATCAGGGTGAAACCAAGAGTCAGCAGACCTTCCACAAAACCAAACCAAACCAAACCAAACCAAACCACAACAGAAAACCATACTTGACAGCAGTCTCTGCTTGCACCTGGGATGCAGAAGACTGCAGGAAGGCCTTGCTCTGCTTGCTGGAGAGTGGAGACTGAAGATTGAGTTTCCCATATTTCCAGTATGTGTCCTAACCCCCAAACTGTTTGAGGAGTGAATTTCCCCAGTCTTTCTTGTGAGAACTTGATCATTTGAATAAATAATTCATCACCATAGGGGCAGTATCCACTTTTTTTTTTTTTTTTTTTTTATTTATTTTCCCCCCCTTTTTTTCTCCCTT
>VXBX01009198.1:313864-385214 GCA_013400415.1 Scytalopus superciliaris
GGGGGAGTTTTCTCTCTCTTTTTTTTTTTTTTTTTTAATCTAATCCCTCCCTATATTCTAGCCATTATGTTATTGAGACCTTTACACTCTCTTTTTCACATACACACAAACATTTTATTTTTACTATAACCTCTGCTCTGAGCTTGGGTTGTCACTAAATGAGTGGGATTTTTCTTTTTTTTTTTTTTTTTTCAATCACTCTTTTCACATATCTGGAGGTTTCTGATGGAAAAATACTTTGATCAAAACCATTTCTGACTGTGAGTAGGTAATGCCATGTTTTGTGATCTAACCAATCTTTGCAATTCATATTTTCAAATTAGAAAGCTGAATAAAGGAAGGGTGTAGAATGGAGATATAAGTGTGCATATATCTGGTTGCTAATAGTGTTTGTAGCCATTTTGATTGCATGTTTCTCCACTAATTTTGTACATTTCTGTGGTTTGTTTTGTTGGGAATGACAAACAGGTATCATCATGTAGATACATGATGTGTCCTCCTCTCTTTGTGTATTCTTTGGGAGAAATATAGTTCTCTGAAATTAATTGTTTTGTTTTGTTTTCTTTGCTCCTGTCTTTAATGGGACCAAATATTGCACCCATAATCTTTGCAAGATCCTCAGGGTAAACCAAATCTTGGTTCTATTCCCATTGAGTAACATACTCCTTGAGCAATCCCAGCAGCGTCTGTGAGAGTATTTGGGATTATCCAATGGGAGCAGAAGGAAGTGAGTCTGGCCCCAAGGTGCTTACACACCCCCTCGGTCAATGGCACCTCAGTTTCGGTCAGTGCCTTTAGGTGCTGTTGTGTTTCAGTCTTTAATAATCTGTTTCAATTGTCAGTGTGAAATTTTAATGAATAATCTATTAGGTAGGTGTAGCAACCCAACCTGTGATAGTGTGACAGTATTCAAGAAAATGTTTTCCTACAGATGCTTCATAGAAGAAGAAAGGATGAACTCATCCCTGCAACTATTTGCTTAGTTCTTGGGGGATTTACACTTCCATGTCAATGGTTCAAAGGTTGTCTGAGCTTGCAGTGGACTCAAACCCTCTGCAGTTACATCCAAGAGTTATTTTCCGTTGGAGAGAAATGTGGGTACCCTGCTGCCTGCTTTGGGATGGTGCTGGGTTCATTCTCAGAGAAGGTTTCTCTGTTTTTGCTTTGTTCATTCAAATTTTTCACCATTCTGAACTGAAGTTCAGGGCAAGAGTTTTTAAGGAACATGCTTTAACAAGAGTAGCAGAAAGGCCTCATGATAGAGAAGTCAAATCACAAGGGATTCATCTCACCTAACTTTATCCCCTTGGCACTTAGTTATCTAATCTAAATGGGCTGTCTAGAGTCCCCTATTGCCAGTGAAAAGAGATAGACAGCAGTGAATGGCCTTCTGGAGGTATCTATGCCTCTCTTTGCTGACTATAGGTGGAGCCCAGACAACTGGTTTATAGTAAATGTCTAACTTCACATGGGCTATAGTTAGAGATGTGATAAGTGGATCCCAACCCTAATTTCCAAAGGTCTCATCTTCTTCCATCAGTGACTCAGGAGAAAAATAATAACTATGTCTACATGCAAGGAGTGTCTACACTAAGGGAAAATATCAATTTGTTATAAATCCTGGCCTGGACTGAGGGTGTCTCAGTGGGATGGAGCAGGAGAGGGTCACTGGGTTCACTAGGGGGAGCTAGGAAGAAACCTGTCAGTCTCACCATGCTAATGGAGCTCCTGCTGCAGAATTTTTCCATAGGTGTACTGCTGGTGGAGAGTCCTCTGATGTCCCTCCTCCTGCTCACAGACATAATGCTTGATTTTTCAGCCAGATCATAACTTCTTTCCATTAGATCTTCAGTACTACTTTTGATTGCCTTACCTGGCTATGACTTGACTTGTGTATAGAGAAAAGTGTGGTCCAAGATAAGCACGCCTTTGTCTACAGAGAAAGAAACAACAACAATGACAACAACAAATTTATCTGGCTGCAAGACTATGTTCCTGTCTTGGAAAGACTTTGGACACATAAGCACTGAAGTACCTCCAGGGTTATAAGACTCATTACGCATGTGTATATAGTGATAAACATGCTCCATACCAAGATTTATAATTCTGAGGACACATCAATAAAAAAGATTGACTGTTCTCATTTCTTCATAAATAATCCATACCAGCTCATACTTTGAATCAGTGGCTCTCCAGATCTACAATAGTTTCCACTTTGGTGGGGTAAGACAAGACAAAAATCTTGTTACTGAGATCAGTTCTTTAGCAGCCTCTGTTCTGGATTGCTGAACTTAGATGAGTGCAAACTTTTTCCAGGAGCAGTCCCAGCTCCATGGAATGTAGCTGGATTTTGTGAAAGTGCATGTGTGCCTGCAAAACTGATATCCCAAAGCATTCTATTTTTAAGCTGTGAGTTGCTGTGTTGAGATATAAAATGTTCAGAATTATTTTTATTGGACAAACACAAGCACTGAAATCATGAGGTTCTGGCAGGCTACAAGCTCTGCCAGCTTAACACTTCTTTGTGCTTGGCAGGCAAAACAGTTTTTAATATTTTAGTTTTTACTTAGCTATTCTCTGCACAATGAAGGTAGTGCTTAGTGACTTTAATCAAAAGGTAGGAAGAATGCAAGCACTACTCTGAGACTTTTAACTGAATTGAATCGAATAAAACATTCTCTGATCAGTTTTAACAGCAATAATGCAAATTTAATTTTGGATGCAAACTTGTATAATTTGCTGTAGCTCGTTAGACAGCTGAATTACCCCATGTGCTGGGTGTCTCACTGTACTGCTGAATGATCCAGATTTCTTTGCAGTGCTGCTTGCAGGATCGAAACCTGCTATCTGTAATTCAATGGAAAGGCCCAAATAATTCCATTGTTTTGAAGGAAGTTATGCCCTGTTGACCTTGGACCTTCAGTCCCTTTCCTGCAACATACAGGCTCAGCAAGGCAGGTTTAGTGTTTACTTCGTGCGATGAGAAGGGGGGTGGTAAGGAAGGAAAGGAAAACCTGGATCATCTCCAGCAGTAAAAGAGCTCCAGGTAGATCATTGCCAGGTTCCTTTCTGCAGATAAGCTTAAATAGGTGTTACACCCAGTGAATGCTACTGTGACCTGCAAATGCCACAGTGTGACGGAGCCCCATAAAAGAGGTACAAATGAGAGGGAAAACAGAGAGAAAGAACCAGTTCCTCTCTTTTCTTCATAATGATGGTATGAGTTTGGATTTATTTTACCAACATTGCTATGAGACTGCAGCAAGACTGCTGAGCCAGGGCTGTGTTGTAAAGACAAAGTAATGCATCCTTTTAGAAGCTGCTCTTGCAAAATATTTTCTTCCTGTGATGTGTTTCTCTGCCTCCTCATTATTATTTCTTGTGTGTGTCTGACATAGTTGCACAAAGCACAAACTGAAACCATGGCCTCAGTGAGATCTGAGCAGCCCAGTGAGCTCACCGTGGCTCAACAGTCAGGCAGGACTATGGATTGTAATTTACAGCAGAGTCCAAGCTCTGAGCAGCAGATTCAATTTTATAAGTGCCTCTCTAGTTCAGCTTAGGTAAGAGTCTCTGGAACAGACATGCTCTACAAGTCCTATAAATAGTGAGTGGTTAAATGTGCTCCCTCAGTACACATCATTGATTGCGATGCAAAGCACATACTCGAGAACAGGCAGCCTCACCCCCCTCGTCAGGTACCAGGGTATTTATATATTCTTTATTGTCATTACAGGCAAATAAGAGGTTTGACCTAACGTAACAGAGAGGTGGAAGGCTGATTATTTTATTTCCACAGCTGTTGCATTGCTGTGTTTTACAATTGTTTGTAAATCATCAGCATACTGGCACGTTATTATAGCTGGTGAGTTATATCTTCAAGGAAATATATTTTAATTTACTGAAAAGGAATATGAATAGCTAACTATCTTATCAGAAAGCCTATCTTAAGTCCAAGAACAAGGTCCACCCAGATACTGATTAATATCAACTGTATTGATTTTATTACTCATACTTTATAAATGACATTGATATTCTTGAAGAGTGCAAACATTTGCTTTGTTGTGCTATTGTCTCAGTTGGAGTGTAAATCTCTCGCTTTTGTGATTATTGTTCTGGTCATTGTTTCATGACTGGAGGCATTTTAATGATGATTTATGGGGTTATATATAGTTGGACTATAAACTTCTGATTGCAATTAAAAACTAGTTAAATGAAAACTTTCAGCTCGAAGGCAGTGTTTCTTTATCACTGAAAGCTATAAAGGACTAAAATGTGGTATTTTGAAAAAAAAAATCAATAAATCGTCGGTTTTATTTTTCTGTTTTAGTACTGCAAGGCAAAAGAAACATCTAGAAAACCATCATTTGTTCAGATTTTCCAGGAGGAGAATTTTAGAAATACATTACCCTAGCACTCCTGGAGAGCTACAGATTTCTTTTGCCATTATTAACATGCCCAGTGTGTGCTCAGCTGAGAGAAAGAGAACCTCTTCTCATGTTTTGTCAGAACTGTGGACCAACACAACAACCTGGGGTGCTCCAGAGTGCTCCTTGCTGAAGCAGTAATGCAAATCGTGTAGGTCCTCATGAAGAAGTAAATAGCTTTGATACCACAATGAAAGTATCTCCTTTCATTTTAAGGTTCTCCAAACTAGTTTCCTCAAGGATTCTATTTCCATTTCTACCAGTTAGTAGTATTTCCAAGTATGGCATTAGCCTGAGACGTTATTGTCTACATGTGAAAAATAGTGCCTTCAAAATGCTCCTGAGCATATTGTTGTGTGATTACATTGGCCAACACATAAAAACTTTTGGCTGATTTTGCAAGGTATGAGCAGTGCAAGCAGGTGCAGGCAGTCCAGGAGTGCCATTTAAACCTTTGTGTTTGTGTAGGTGTTACATTGTCACCCCACTCTGGCTTACATGAGCATATATGAATCTACCCTGTCCAAGAGTTGTTTCACTGTCAGTGAAATAAAGCTGCTATACAGCTCATTATATAATCGTGTATAATTGTTTGTTGCATACTTAACAAGTGAAATATTTTAGAACATTCTGAATCTATAGAAAAGCCATCACTTTTCCTTCTCTTCTGCCTCATGGGTCCAGCTGTGCTGGCCACTGAAGACTTCTGCCACTGATGGGGAGGGCTAAAGGTGTGAGAGGTGATGCCTCAGGCTGAATTAGAATTTCATTAATCTTTTGCTGGTATATCCTGTGAGTCTTGATAGGAACACTGCCGCTACCCAGTCCCATATTGTTCACCCAACATTATTCCAGCCTTGTCATCTATAGGGATTAGTTTTTAGCCCTGGCAATTACACCAGTTTGTGATGAGCTATTGATAGGGCATTTCTGGTCTGGAGGCAGACCAAAAAGACACAGAGAGGCTGTGATTTTCCACAAGCTGTCTTCTGCTTGACTCTCATAATTCTACCTTTTCTCTTGCAATAGGGATTTCACACAGGTTGGTGTAATTTGATATATCCCTGCCAAATACTAATGTACCATCTAAACAGTGGAGATGCCAGAGTGACGTCTCTTTCCTCTCTTTCTGTTTTTAGGAGACCACTTGAAGAAGCTGCATATACCCCAAAATACACACATAATTCCTTTATTTACTGTGTAAGAATATCAAAGACAAGAAATTGTGCTTTTAAAGATGCATTCCTGTTTATAATATAGATGGTCTATTAAGTCTTCCCAGTAGCATACTTATATTGTATTTATATTATCCATTCTCAGAAGCCTTTTTAATCTGCAGAAGAATAGGCCTGAATGGGAAGGATCTATGAAGTTAATGGCTGCTCAGCTCCTCTGAACCTTGGCAACTTGTGCTCTCTTTTTTGGGGAGCTTCCAAAGAGCAAAATTTGACAGTTGTTGGTGTCTCTTTTACTTATCCTGGACCATATCTAGCACTGGACATGGGCTTGAAAGGAAATACTGTGACATGATTACAACATCTAACATGATCTAGTGATCAAATAATTCAGCAGATTCTCTGTATTTTCCCACCCTCCTTCTTGATGACCACTGAGTCAGGAGGGATCCATGGCTGCTGCACTCTCCTTAGGCAGAAGCTACCCAGGGCTTATGTGGACTGTGTTGTTAAGGCTTCCTGTTCCTTATACTTAAAGATGAACAGTTTTTGGAGCCTCAGAGCTGAGAGAAATTTTCTTGGTCCTTCCAATACCTTCCTTTCTAAATTCCTGCCACCTCCAGAAAATTCAGAGAGTGACTTTCATCTGGCCAGAGGATCAAGACCACATTGTGAAGAGTTGTGATCAGGTATTTGAAATCCTAAAAATGATCTGGGTTGGAGGAGACCCTAAAGACCACCTACTTCCATCCTCCCTGCCAAAGGCAGGGACACTTCCCACGAGACCAGGCTGCTCAAAGCCCCATCCAGCCTGGCCTTGAACACTTCTAGGGATGGGTCACCCACAGCATCCCTGGGAAACTAGATCCAATGTCTCACCATCCTCACAGTAAAGAACTTCTTCCTAACATCTAATCTAAACCTACCCTCTTTCAGTTTAAAGTCATTACCCCTTGTCCTAATTAAACTTTGATGATCCAAAGGAGAGCTCAACTGGAATGAAACTGAACAAGAATCAGACTGTAAGGAAAAAAAACTTTTTCTTTACCTGCCAAGGTTTGCAATCCATACTTGTGTTTTCTGTAGCCTGACTTACAAGTTTTAAACACACATCGCTGCTGATATAGTAGAATAACCCCACAGAGGATAGTTATGAAAGCTGACATTGAGGTCTTGAATCCCAGGCAACCACCTTAAGACTTTGCAGTGACACCAAAGTACAGGGCAGAACATGTGGGGCAGTTACACCCTCAGACTCAGTGGCAATCAGATACATGAGCATTTCTCAGGGGCTGAGGCTTAGCACTGTGTTAATTGTTAACCCAGGACTAGGGCCATGTATATTCTACTCTTGATCCACCATGGGAGGAATCAGTGGTGTTATGGGCCTACATCTGTACTGTATTTTCCTACTGGAGTATTGTATAGGCTTGGGCTGCTTTGTAACAGCAATTTTTAGGAAAACGTCAGAAATAGGCTTCAACATTTGTGATGTGTTTGTAAAACTCAGGCAATTTGCAAAATGCAATTTGTCTGGTCCTCTTCCTCTTTCATCCCAGCTTAAATGCAATACGACTCCATGGCAGTGAATCTCTCTGCTTTAGCTGCTCTGTTTTAGAACATCTAAATTTAATGAATTGTTGCTGTCTTCTGGATTTTTAGTAGCAAATACTGTGAACTGACACACTAAATGAAGAACTAGATGAAACCTGCCATACAGCTATGAAAAGCTGAAAATTTCTCTTTTACTGTGCCTATAAATTTGCATTAGCTTTTCTTAAATAATTCCTGTATGTTGCTATTTTGTGATTAGTCATAGGCTCCTCTACAACCCAGCACAAATGGAACCAACACAATGTAATGTAATGAATTAGGCAATAAATACCTACAAAAGAATAATCTTAATAAAAATGCTAAAAGAGCAATATTGTAAAGAAAATCTCTGTCTACACAAATCAAACAGGAAATAATCTTGGAAAAATCTGAAAATGAGTACAAGCGCTACTGAATGTTACTCAGAGCAAAGAATTATTGATCCTTGCCTCCTCCTATTGATTTTATGTCACTTCTGTGATTTAATCATGTTTTCCTTGTTATCTCTTTGCAGTCTTTCTTCTATTGTCTGGTATGAAATCTCAGCCAAGGCCTTTCAGCCTGTGGTAGTGAATCAAAATAACTTTGCCTTCCATTTGCATTGTTTTAAAGAAATGATTAAACAATCAAGCTGAGGTGACCCTTGGACAGGATTATACAGTATAAATGTATCTCTGAAAAGTGAAAATGGCTCCTTCTTTTCCTTCCTCAGAGACTCAGAAAGGTTGTGAAATACTTCTGCAGACAATCCAGTATACAAACCTATGCAAAAAGGCCTAAATGCTTTGCTTTTGCATTAATTCATCTATTAGTTTCTTTTAAAAATACTTGAATTGTGCTAGAGCTTCTGGCCACTGAAGTCTATGGGAAAAAATTTGCATGTGGGAGAGACAAAACTTGCATTTTATTAAAGCAGTGTGGCTACTGCCATGCAAACTTCTTTCTAAGATAGTACTGTGCTTTTACTCCAAAGTGCTCAAATTTCACTTTCAGTGTAATGGCTGAAGTGAAGAGCAAGATTTGGCCTAATTCTTGACTTATGTTTAGAATTATACATTTATGTTTTCATTTTGTTTTGAAGTTAAAAAAAAAATTAGAAAAGATCATTTCTTTGAGAGAAAAAAATAAGCTACATATTAACAGGCATATGCAGTGAGGCAGATATTAATAGGGCAACATTTAGATATCTGCTACTCTACAACTCCCTGTTTTCAGAATGTAAGTATTGATTTCTTTCCCAACTTCATTAGAATATGCTTTGCACACAACTGGCAAAACACTGTGTTTCCCCCACATGCACTTGAAATTGTTAGTTAGATGTTTCTTAATATCTGGATCTATTTCCATAATGGAGTACCTTTTTCACTCTTTGTATTAAGATTCCATTTAGGAAGGGTTCAGAGAGGTTTAATATAGAGCCAGTGGATTTATGAGTGTGTTACATACATAATTATTATGGATGGTTATAAGCACATCAAAAGGAAATGTAATAGATGTTTGTGAGCTCCAGTTACATGAAACCTGTTGGACTCTAACAACTGAATCACCATTTATTAAACATACCTTAATAATCAATCATAGCCTTTTAATAGCTTTTAAAATAATACTCAATAAGTTACTTTTCCATTTGAATCTGAACTTTTTAAACTAATCTGCATAGGCCATAATAAATTCCACATTGGGAAAGGACTGTGTTGCCAGTGGATGGGAATTACAGGATATTATGCAGCCTTACACCATCCAAAGGTGTAGTCCATGCAAATATGTGTGTTTATGTGTATATATATTTATACACACACATATACTTGTGTACTTGTGTTTTTGTTTAAATCTCTTAATGAGGTTGTCTTACATCATGGTATGTTGTATGAAGAACAGAGACGTGTTTTGCCAGATTAATTCTTTGTAGACCATAATGTTGCAAGAATCCATGAGACCTTTTTGTATACAACCACGCAAACCTTTCAGCTCTCCTTCTTGCATCTTTGAGCTCTAGTTGAAAGTATGTAGAAAAGAGTCTTGGGGACCCCTGAACTTTTACCCATCAAAATGGGTAGGGTTTGGTCTTATGTGATGTGGTGACCCAGTTGGCTTTCCAGTGGACATCTGTGGCAAACGAAAGGTCAAATTGGAGGCGGAAATCAGAGTGGGTGGGGAAAAAATCAACACATAAAAATGCCACTGTGCTACTTGTTGCCCTATGACAAAGATAGTGTAGGAGGATGGATTGGAAATGCAAGTGAAACCTTCCCTGGGCATCTGCAAGTTGTTCTCTGCAGCAGCGCAGTGCTCTAAGCCCTCAAACATAAATAGTTACTGGTGACTCATTCAATGTAATTCCTCAGCTATGTCAGTGGGACACAAGGTTGGCCTTATGGGTAAAGGCACGGCTTTCAGGCCGGAAGTGCACGTTTTATTCTTGCCTCTAGCCGCAAGACAAGTCATAAGGAATTTCTTCAATCTTTCCATTTGTAATTTTGTGAAAAATTTTTTTTCTCTATTCAGAGAGTATTGTGATTTCATCTGGGGTCAGCAAAGCATTCATTTTGCTGTGGCAGGGCTGCCAAGGACTGCCAGGGCCCCGAAGCCCACTTTGCTTATGTCAGGGTCTTACGATGTTCTGGGTGCTGTTGCTGTTGGCAGGATGAGGCTGTAGCAGCTTTCTCGCTGGGAAATGGGGACATTCCTCTTAGGAAGAAGCAGGCACAACTATCCCAACTTGTTCCATCGCTGCAGACTAACAAACCCAGATCTGCTGCCATCCCTGGTACATCTATCCCTTCTCTAGCATTATTTCCCACGCAAGAGCAGCCCTGCCTGCCTCATGCTCCTGCTCTTCATCCTTGGTCTAACAATATGTGATTTTACAGGTGGTGCTGAGAAACCTTGTGCTAATTCAGGCCAAACTCTTTTGTATTGTGACCTCTTGTGACCTTAGACTTCCTTGGGTACTTCAGGGATTACTGTGTTCTGGAAAAGCAACTGCCATATAAAGATATTCAGTGCAGATAGGACCTTTAGACTATGCCTCTTATATTCAAGCACATTTGGAAAAGTATAAATTAATTAGGACTGTCTAACTGTTCGGCTTTGGCTGCAAAAAGAGGCTTCACTTGATAGGATTTTACAGTGCTCATTATATGTGCCTATGATTACTTAAAATTGTATAGACCACAGCGTCTGCTTTTAAACCTCAATCTGCTTTTCAGAAGTGGAACAGGGTCACTTGGATGTTGAAGTTAGAAGGGTTTGCACTCAGTTTTTACTGCTCTTTGTATTTCAAAGCCGGCATAACATGGGCCTGCGAGAGCAGAGAGCTTACGCTCTGCAAGATGATTACACAATGAGACCTGAATCAAAAGGTTTGAAGGCAAATCATCAACTGCATCCTTGTCCATTTGCTCAGGAAAAAGTGGAATTTAACATATAAGAATGTGGAGAATTCAAAAAAAGTGCTGTGTTAAGAGCATTTTAGGTACAATCAGGTTTTGGTGAAATAGAGAGAATAATGCCAGTTGATTTAATTTGCACTTTATTCAAGCTGAGACTCCTTTACATTTGAAATTTACTTTCATTTACGTGTGTGTAGTGTATGTCCCCTGCATGTCTCCTCTCATCATGCCTCACTACTCCTAAAGGGTATAATTCTGACCTGGGAGTCACATAAGCAGAAAACCATGATCCAAAGAGAAGCTTTTCCCTGTTCCAAAGCAGGGCTTAAACTCCCTCTTGTTTGATATCAGATCTTCAGAAGAAGCATTTCAATAGCAACCCACAGCTTACTCCCATATATTCAACAATTAGGTTATTGACAGTGTTAGACTAGGGTAACAGATAAAAAAAGGGCAAATATTTTCACAGTGCAATAGAGAATGCAGTTCTATTGTAAAGCTGAACTCCTCTCATGCAGAGGAAAGACTTGATATATAGTGAGAAAGCCTCACAGTGCATGTATCTAGCTGCCTTCCCTAAAAGGCTCCTCACTTGATGTAATGTCTATATAGCTGCTATTTTTTGCAAGTTCATTTCAACAGCTACATCCTGGTATCGAGTTCTGTTATATTATACTGCCATGCTAACACTTACACGTTTGTTTTTGCTGATGAACGTCTCCTAATATTGAGTTATGTATCAGGTTATTGCAGGAAATCTGAGTGAAGATGTAATATTTCACATGCTTGCCTTAAGAGGAAAGAACTGCTAATATCATGAATAATTTCTCACAATAGAGATCCAAGCTGTCAGCTCCAACTATAATATCTGGGCCCCAAGGGAACTCAGGTTTTCATCTGGAGGTGTACAGATCCAAAGGAAAATTTGGCAGTGTTATCTTGACAGTGGTGGAGAGTTCTACTTCCTTACTCCAGAGTTCCGTTAAATACATCAATAGATACACCATATTATGAATTTTTAAGCACCTCTCCAGAGACAGTACTTAATACAGAATATTTGAGGACTCAGCCTCTGCAGGGTTTGTTTGGTGCCTTAGAAATGTTTCTGCTGGGTAAATTTCTGTGGGAGTAGAGTTCGGCCCTTTATTTTAATCTGTCTTTTTTCAAGATGAGTGTGTTTGTTCTTAATGTCCAGGTGACATTGGCAGATTCTTTAGGCATCTCCACACACCATTGTTGGAAGATACTATAAATCTGTTTTGAAGTGTAAGATTTTTTTACACTGACCAAGACAAAATGAAATCTTCTACTATTTTTAATGTTCTTACCATTTTCCTTAAAAAAACCAAAAAACAATCAAAACTACACAATGAAATTATTTCCCTTTTGAGGAGAAATGAGAAGACTGTGTGTTCTTAAAGGGAACATGAGCACAGGACAAGATCCTAGGACCCCATCAGCATGGACTCTGTGTGAAGTGTTGTAGACTGAATTTCTCTGAAGCGACTCACAGATGTGAACAACCCAAGAGTACTTTCTGCCCCACTGTGTAACAAGAAATGGAGTGCACGGTTGAACCTAATGGCTTCTTCAAACCCTACAGAAGATAAGAGGGCTCTGTGAAATATTTTGTGCTTAGAGTTTTGGTGCAGCCTCAGAAAGTTTCAGAGCCAGGGTGGAAGAGTCCAACAGTGGTCATTTGACAGCCCCTGGGATACTGCAATCATTCCTACCCTTTGTACAAACAAATACAGGGAACTCTTTCATTTAATGAGGTTGAAATAAAAAAGAATTTGCTCACTTGCCCTGGCAAAGGTCTTGCTCTATAACCTGAGGATCAACATATCCTGGCATTTCAGCAGGGGAAGGGAATTTTTTTAAATGCATGACTTCATAGTATATAAAGTCAGTCCCACCATTAAGCTTAATATATGGTATTAATTATGTCAGAATTCTTTAAAACAAAAAAATTCTTCCCAGTTCTATGGTTCAATTACAAGAACTGGATTTTAAGGCTGGGGAAAAAGACCATTTCAAAAGCCAGTCTCTTGGTATTGGACACTGCTTTGCCTTCAGCCTGTGGGTCTGCTGCACAGCTGATGTAAGTGTGATAGATTTTTCACTTGCTTGCACCAGCTTATTCTGAAACTAGCTGCTGTATTTAAAAACAAAACAAAGCACTGATGACTGTATTTTTGGTGCATGTACAGAAAGAATGTGAAAATAAGCAAAGAAAAGGAACTTGCAACTAAATTTAAAGAAAATACAATTCTCACAGCATAGTAAGCAGGACCACACAGCACTTCTGTAAGGAAAAAGCTTTGCACTCTGATGTAAAGATCAGCCAAGGAGAAAATGGTTAAAGAAGCAGTGAGACTTGTTGGAGAGGCCAGTGACCTGATGGCAGACACTCAGAGGCGTCTCACATATCCACATGACATTTCTTGAGCTAGCAAACATAGCAAGGGCAAAACCATCTTTGCAATTTGCAGGGAAATAATGGCTGTATTAAAGCTAATTTATTATCTAAGGTATTTCTGTGTGTCAGTATAAGCTTCAAGCTAGGCTTAAACTGCAAAACTGGATACTGCAAGAAGAGCTGGTATGTTAGAAAAGAAAATGTGGTGCAAATCCTGTCCACTCACACAAGGCTCCCTGCCTGATCACTGTGATCTTCTTGTCAGATGTATAAAAAAGTACTTATAGACTGAGGGAGACTAATTTGGGCATGTTAAGAAACTCAGGATAATGATGGCTGATGGGCATTTTCAGTCCAGGCATACTTGGTGTGAATGGTGGCATGAACCTATGTCCAAGTTTGTGTGGGATAATATCAAACATTTGACCACTTCCTTGGGTATGCCAATATTGTCCTCATGGAATCTGACCAAGCAGAGGTGTTTGAAATGTATGTTCTAGCTCTTCTTGCCAATCCAGAAATGCACATCTCTGAAAGGTTCAGGGTTTTTTTGATTTGGCCTATCAAGATGTGTTTGATGTGATAGCGCTGTCTGTTTGGTGTCACTTACATGTGATAACTGCACGCATTTGCTTTCAAATTAAACCTTGTTTCAGCAGATTTGCTAACAGTTGTGATGTTTTTTCTTTCACAACATAAGGAGGCTGCTTATGTGTTGGAATAAGAAAGATTTGGCCATGCAAATAGTAGCTCCCTTCTGCAAGGAAGGGTAGTCCCTCAGGAACGGTGAACAGAAGCGTTTGAAAGAGGAAGTATCTACCTCTTACTCATAAAGCACAGAAATTGTCCTAAAATGTAAAATCCAGATGCACAGTGGGGAGTTGGGCTTCTAAGCACTATTGATTTCACAGGAAAGAAGGGCTGATACCTGGATAGATTTAGCATTATGGCTTACATTAAGCAAAACATGCCTAATTGAAAGCAAGTGCCTTATTCCATTGCAATCAGTGGGATGTAAATATGTGCTTGTGCTAGACACGGAGGGAGAGACTGCTGAATTGGTGCCTGAGCGAGGGACAAAACTGGTTTATTTATAAGCACTCTATTTATAGCTTTTGCTGTGTTGGAATACACTAATTCATTTTAAGTGCTCTATCTTTGCGAATGAGCTCATAGCTCTCAAGAAGGTGAAGTTTTCTGTCTGTGCTGCCTTTTCTGATATGGTCCTGCTCTTACTGGACAGATCTGAACACCTCACCACGGAAAATACCACCTGGGAGGAAATAACAAAAACCAGCCATGATGTGTAATAACCTGTTAAATTGAGAATGTAAACTGGAAGGACAACAGCATGGGTTTCTTTGCCATGGGGCAAAAGTAGCATTGTGGAAGGACTTCATGGAAGAGATCTTGATGTAAGAGGAGCAGCACAGGTTGTGGGACCCATCCATGGAAATACTTTGGAGGACTGCAGGATCACAGTGAGCCCAGGCACACAACACAGAGCACATCTCTACTGAGAGAGTCAGATTAGAGCAGGCTCTGTCCTGGGAAAAAAGCAAAGCCTCGAAGAAAGATTGACTGTAAGGAAGAGGCCAAAAGGCCAGTCTGCTAATGGGCAACAGAGACAAGCCCTCCGCCTCCAAGGAGCAGAACATGTAAAACCAACAGAAGCTGAGGCTGGAGAAGATGAAGGGATTTTTGGATTTCTCTTCCACCCATTTCAACAAAAGCTGTATATGAAGCCATTGTCCACATTCCTGGGGACATATGCATGAATTTCAGGACACCTACTTCAAAGGACGCACCCCTGGAAGAGGGAGGAGGTGTGTTTGTGTGGGGCAGGCTTCTGACTTGCATCCCTTTCAGGGAGCTCTGAGTCATTATTTGATCCTGGTGTGCGTGGCAAAGGCGGTTCTGGGCTGCCCCCATGTTTCGGAATCAACTCCTTCCTCATATGTGGTCCTCTCCTATCAGCAGCTTGAATTTCCAGTCTGGCCCTTGTCTAAATTTGAAACTGGACCAACCTGTCAAATCCCATCCCTAAGCCAGACAAGCCCTAAGGAAACCACACAGTCCTACTTTATTGGTGGACATGGTTTTAGGGAAGTGCTTGTGGAGATGCCATCAGAAGCTCCAGGAGAGGACAAGCAAATGGAAGTGGGTGACAGAACTGTATGTAAATTTCATGATATAACCACAGTCACATGTTTACAAATTGCACAGCCTCACCTTTGATTGCTTTCTCTTCAGACCTGAGCCCATAAAAGGGAGTAAATTAGACATGGCAAAACATGTGCTTTCCCCACACTTGTTCTTTTCCAGAAACAGCAAGAAAGCAAAGGTTAAAAAGGGCTCAAATACATATATATATAAGAGTTTGTTACTTATTTTTTAAAAATCTTGTTACAAGTTTAGTTAAAGTGGCCTTCTCTTATGTTTCCCTCCTAAACACAAAGGAAATATTTTCAGGAGCACAGAGGATTTTTTCAATGCAGTCTGCTCTTGGCTTTATCTTTATTTTCTATCAAGTAACTGAAAATGAAACAAAGATCTCAGACATAGGTACATCTTTAAGAGAATTTGCTCACTCTTAACTTTGTTTGAATGGGTAAACCTCCTCACTGTTTGCCCTTAAAGCTATTCCAACAGAGAGCTGTTTTATCAACACTGGCTGCTCAGTGAGGAGAGGCATTTTCTTCCACCTTCAGAGAATTTTTCTATGCCACTGTTGGGGGGTGGGAAGTTGACCTTACGTGGACCCTCAAGACAAAACCAGAGGTTTTAAGCAAGTGAAGAATAGGCAAACACTAGCCAGCAGTTGCCATATACAGAGTACACTGCTAAAAAATCCCAGAAATCTCACTGATAGAGCATTACCCTGTGACTGGGTAGTGCTTCTCCCCTTGTAATTTATACATGTGTCAATAGGAGATTACGCCTGTAAGTACAGACTCTGCAAACTCACTTCTAATGTTTATTAGGGAATTTTTGAAGGAGAAAAGTAAAATAAGTACTGCAGGTATTTTCTCCAGTCACATTGCCTTAGAATGATGAAGCTGCCTCTGGAGCTGTTTTATAAAAACTCTGAAACAATGAGTTTAAACAAATGTTGTAAACAACAGAAAGTTTTCTGGGCTTTGTGGAAAGTGGTTGCACCTAAGAGCTTAATGTTAAAATTTACAGAGACTCAGATCTGCAAGAAATTGTCTGCCTGTAATTATTAATTGAACAAAAGTCCCTAAATCTGAGTACCTCTGAATTTTGTAAAGTGTGAGAAGCAGATCTGAATTCTTCTGACCCATAATTCAGGTCTTTAAGAAATCATCAAGAATTAAACAGTGGGCTTAAAAATAAAACTAATACCTGCACTGCACAGATGTTTTGGTTTGTCTCAAGTATATTGGGAACAGATTCAAGATAAACTAAATTAAGCTACTATTTAAACTCTAGCAAGAATGCTCACAGACCTTTTGCAGTGATTTAATGGAATAAATTGGGGAAAAAAAGAAGTATGGTAATCTTCCTGGTCTTTTCCCAGGAATGGGGTTGTGGTTGAGGCACTGAAATGGGCTTTAGTAAATCTTGATTCTATTTCTGGCCCTGCCAAGTCATTTATCCTCTCTGTGCTTCTATTCTTTTACATTCAAATAACTGTAATTAATAGATCTCTGCCAGGCATGTAGGAAGGGCTCAAAGACTAAATGACGTGTATTAGAGGAAAAACATAAACACGTAGAGGTGTTTTTCAGCATGCTATCTGTTATCGTTTGAAACACTCCAAAACCTGAAAAATTAACATACTCTGTTAGAAACTGCAGTTGCTAACCTCATTGATGTTTAGTTCTGCTACAAGAAAGTGCTGAGAACTCTGTTGTAGTGCAAATGTTGTCCCACAGCAATCCAGGAAGGAACGTGGCAGGTTATTGTTCAGATGCCATAAATCAGGATATTCACACACTGTCTCATAAAAAAATGATTCAGATCTCCATATTTGAAACTTTCTCATGGGTGTGAGGATTCTGCAATTGATTCCAATGGCTTTTCATTCTATTTCAGAGACTCAATAATAATTCCTAACGTAAGACTGCATATAAAAATCACTACTTCAGCATTAAAAAAAAATTATTATTTTTAGCTTGATTCAAACATTAAAAGTTAAAAAAACCCAGATGTCAAAGTATATTTTCATCTTCATCCCCAAAATTTAATTTTAAAAATCCCAAAGCCATCTTAATTGTTTCCATTATTTTAAATATTTTCATTATTGGATTCCAAGACACATCATGCAAACATGGCAGTGTTGTGATCTATAAAGTGCAACTTGCTCTGCATTCAGCTGGGATGACATAACATGTTGCTGAGCCTTGCAGCTGCATTACACAAATATTATTAATGATGAAATGTGGGCTGGGTGCTAAAGTATTTTTAAAGAGTAATCCAAATGACAAGGCTTTTTTAGACATTATCTGAAACATGACAGATGAGTCTCCTACCAGGAAAAATGTTTCTCAGGAGACAGGACCATGTATTGGTAGTTATTTCATTTGATCTGCTGATGAAAAGTATAGAGAGAGAGGTCTTGGTACATGGGACCCAGCCATGTCCATTTGGGTCTGGGGTTGTGGTTTACTGCAAGATATCTTAATACAACAATGAATAAAATACTTCTTTCCCCCCCACAGAGTTTGTATAATATTAGGGATAGTCCTGTAAGCACAGGTGCTGCTGTCATCCAAAGTCTTAATCAAGGGCCTAATAAAAATTCTCCACAAAGTCAATGGAGTTTAGGAAGTAATTCATCTCAACCTGAGTTAGACATTTACAATAAGTCAGATGAACTGGTGCCTTTGCTTCTGGAAGCAGACACACCATGTAAGCTGTGCATTGTGTCTGAACTGGTTTGGTGGGAATTTTTAGCTTTCAGGTCTTCTGTGAGAATTCTTGCTCCTACAGAAATTGCTTTATGGTCTTTGTTGACTATATGGAGGAAATGGGATCTTACATCTAAAGGGCTCATTTGAAAGGCATGTATATGCTCAAATATTCACACATCACACACAGGCAATAGAATCCATAGTTTGAAAACACATTTTCAGAGCCCTTGCTACCACAGTATCACTGAAAAGATGCTGTCAGTTCAAGTACTGTAAACATCATATCTTATCTCTCTAGACTTTCAAGATGGAAATAATGCCAAAAAGCATACATTTTCTATTAGCTTTTACTATTTTGTTTAACTGGGACAATGACAAACAGAATCCTTTGTCTTTTCATTCACAAAAACTGTCTTTTTCAGTCTGCACTGTGTAGGGCTCCTTCAGACCAGCTGCTTTCAATGGGATNAATTAAAATGATAATGTCCCTTTAGTGCTGAGTAGGAAAATAAACCATCTTTTTTTTTGAAACTGAGCTCAATCAAACACAAATCCCACCATGAATAGAGGAACGAAGGATTACAGCAGCCATATGTTTATAAATGAGTAATAACCTTTACATCAGCAGAGTCCTTCACCAGGAACATCACAGATGGCGATATTTACAGTAGTCGTCTCTGAAGGGCTGACACCTAGGGTGGGTGAGCCTCCCTTAGCACAAGCAATCTTAAAATGGCAATTTCTGACCTTCCAGGCCGGACAATGGAGGAGTTTCATTTTCCAGAGTTTTTTTGTCTCCCTTCTGTCATCAGTTTTGCCATGTTGCTTAGTGACCTTCCGGCACTTGACCAGTCGGCGATTTTCAGAATGCAGGAAAATGTTCATGGAGAACAATGCCAACCCAAGTGCCAGCTTTCCTCAATACCCTGCTTTTGTATCTGTACAATCCAAAACCTGTAGGAGTTGGAGAGATATAACGCTGAAGCAAGTAGGACTCTAAACCAGCTATTGAAAATTCATATGTTTTGATGAGATAGCACATAAAACAGTGACTGGCATCAGGCCACGGTATGATTGCAAATGTTCATATTTGTTGGCAAAAACGAGTCTTCTGTGACCTCCCAAGGTCACCTCTCCAGATTTCTCTCTCTGATTCATCAGTAGCAGTTTTGTCAGTGTGTGCAAGCACGCAACTATGAGCTCTTCTCTTTCTCCTCTCCTGGCTGAGTGCCACTTCTGAGCAATAAAGTTTCCGGAATTGCTTCTGAATATTGCCTGTGACACTTGCCCCACTCCGGCTCCCTCTGCTTGCAGAGAGATGGCAAGAGAGTGAGCAAAAGCTCACCCACATGCAACATCAGAAAGTCAGCTGGTTGCTGGAATGCCACACAGTCTACAAAAATGTCATGAATTTGGGCATTCTAAGATCAAGAAATTCTGTCTTAGGAGGAGCAGTGTCTTCTGAAAAGGGAAGGGGATTTATACGCCTGAGGCACACCAAGATGCCTGGCTTTCTGGCAGATGCATGAGGTGTCTAGTCTTGTTTGAATATCCCAATTCTGCCAAGGTCCAGTCTGAGTGCCCACCAGGGCTGTCGGTGTTCTCAGTGGACAGGAGAGGGGCATTTCTTAAGAAGACACCTTAACTCCCTAACCTGTACTTTTGTTGCCCTCATGGGCAGGTGCATCTTTCCATCCAGTTCTTGGACTGTCGCTTTGGAGTCCTGGTTAGCTTGCGATGAGGGGGTGGTTTCAGGAGTACTGAATGCAAATGACAGGGCGATTCCCAAATCCTGGGTCACCAGGTGGATGGAGACCCTGCCTGGACACTAACCACTCGCTGGTTTCCCTTGCTGCTGCACTGGGACGTCCAGCTGGAACTATCCATTTCACTATGGGAGCTGAGGTCTTGGGAATCAAATCCTGGCTCTGGCCTTTTCCTCAAACACTGCAGCATTTTAGCCCAGGGTCTTCTCTGTTCTACCTCTGTTTTTAAGTTCATTGGATCCTATTTACACCTTCTCTTGTCAGTGACACCATTTATCCCCCTTCATTGTGGTGAAGGGCTCAGAAAACAGATCTTATGACTCAAACTGTGCATTTTCACAGTCATTTCATTCACATTTAATCCAGCTCTGAGTTCCCTACTCTCTTCTATGCCTCAAGGTAAAATACTGGCCCTTCCAGTGAAATCAGCTAAGTAGAAACACCATAACTGCCACAGGTCCCCTGATGGTACCTTTGACTCCTCCTGCATGGTTTCAGATTTAATGACTTGGAATGGGTTGCAGATACTAATGGTTTGCACATCTGTTACACTGCAGCTGGAGAGTGTGTTCCTGCGTTAGAGGCTTGTTTTCATGGCCTGAAAGTAGATGGACAAAAATAAAGGCTCATTAAATATTGAAAAGAAAGGTATCTTTTTAGCCAGAATACTTATGTCTCTTCTAAAAATCAAAGTTTATAGAAAAAAAATCTCATGTCTTCCTTCTGATATGAAATTAGTCTCTTTAACAATGGACTATGTCTATGTAGCTTTAGGTTGTCTCTATTTTGAATTCAGGTGCTCATCAAACTATTCTTCATTGTTGATTTTTCTTCTCTCCATTCTCCCTGCTGATTTTACTTCAAAAACAAACAGACAAACAGACCTACCTAAACTCCTCATGTCTTGGAGAAAGTAAAGAGACATCCACAGAAGAAAAAGATAACTGTAAAGGAAACTTCCTTTATATTTTCCCCAGTCACCTCAGAGATCTTATATGACCTTCCTCTATCTTGTGGTACTGTAAAATACTCCAGAGGACTCAGTCCTTTCACCTGCAGGAAATTCAAACATGTGCTGCTCTTTCCAGCTATTCCCATTGATCCAATAAAAAATTGTTGCCTATCTATTAAAACCTTGCAGGTCTAGAATGTACCAAACAACAAAACATTTCAAAAAAGCATCTAAATCATTGCCCAGCAGAGGAGTGCCTCACTTTCTGTGCTCCTCTGATGAAAAGTGAAATCACTGTGTTTTGCTTTGTATTTTGAGACCTTGTAGTGTTATCTCGTTTGAACCTTCGGCACTCTTTGTTTTTTGCCATTGAAGTGACACTTCAGGGACAGCTGTCCTCACTGAAGTTCTCATTTTCCTAATATTGTATCATTCTGTGCACAAAGGGCACGTAAATGTATTCAAGCAAGTGGCCTTCCCTATACAAGGTACAAACAAGAAAGAATGAAAATGAAGTCAGATCTTTGAGAACCTGCAGTGGAGTAAACAAACACAACAAAGATATTACCGTGACAATTGAGGAACACTGCCTGATCTCAGTGGGAGCTATCCACATGCATCTGAGCACAGGCTTTGACTCCCCTTAGCACTAAACTTAGACATGAGCCTGACCTTGAAAGTTCAAGGGTTTTCTGATTTAAAGTTCTAGTTTGAGCTCATCTGCACTCACAACAGCAGGACAACAACTTCTGTTTTCCTCTTTTTGTTAAAAAGGTCATAACTTGCCTTGATTTTCAAAAGTTTGTTCTTGGAAAAAGCAAGTAAATAAAAATAGGAGAAAAGAGAACTGCAAACAATAGAAAATAATTGTTTTATCTGAGAGAAAATGTTGCTTTATCACCATAGCTAATTTTATTGCACAGACCTTGGTTTTTTCCTTTGCTTTGTAGAGCAGACAGAAGATGGAATGGGGCTGACTGTGAACATGAATATAAAGGTATGCACAGATGTAAGACTTTGTGAACTCCATGGGGTAGGAGTCTTGATTAGTGTTGCTGAGTAACAGATTAATTCCTTTAGCACTTTCCTGTAAACATGTCTGACTGTTTATGCAGGCAGGGGCTTTAAACTGAATGCATAACTTGAATTCTGCCTCTCTTGCCCACGTGAGCTGACGTCATCTCTTTCTTCACCTCATTTCTGATTTTTCTACTGTACCTGCCCTTTCCCTCATCAGAGATCTGGACTCCAGAGTGCCTTGCAGGACCCATTTGCCAAAGCTGTGTGATCACAGCAGAGCTTTGCCTGCATTTGCTTCCACCCAGTGATCCAGGGGCACAGCAGGAATGGATGGTGCTGAGCAGTTGGATGCTGAGCAGCCGCTCAGGGGTTCAGTACTGAAAGGGTTAGGGCTGCCTCCACTTCTACCAAGAGGAATCCTCCCATTGATTTTTCACTAGGAGCAAGTTCAGGCCCTTCTTCAGTAAGTTACTGACACAAGTATCAGGGTTGGTAATAGTGGCCCTGCAGCAGATGGAGCGCTTCAATTATCTTGGGCCTGTGATGAATGAGTGCTATTGACAGCTGCTGCAAAATCCATAGCAGACTGAGGATGCACAGACAATTATGATATCGTCGGTAAACATATGGCAGGATTGGATCTCTTAAAAAAACTACAAACTCAGGCTCTGCTGGCCTTGAGTTTGGTCCAGAGCCAAGTTCTAGGTTGGACTTCGGTCACACACCACTGCAAAATCCCATAAGGGTGACAAGCCAGGGTCTTAGGACCTTGGTATTTGGAGCTCATTCTGCCTTTGTTGAATATTATCTCTGGGTGGTTTTGATGTCTGTTTGGTGTGAGAAAAAGGAAAGTTTTCCTATATTACTGCTAAAATGTATGTTTGTATTCCTTTCAGTCTCTTCTAATTCATGTCAAAATATATCTACAGAAGACACTGTTTGAGCAGGCTGGTCAGAGGAGAATGTATTCCTTTACCAGCCAAGCCAAGGAGCCAATATCTATTACTTCAGCCAGTTGCCTGGAGTTTGTATACCAGCTAATAAAGCAGGAGAGCAGAGTTGGTTTTACCAGTTGTTCTCTTGCTGATTCCCATCTCTCCTTTACTACAAAATTACAGTGGATTTGGGAGTACTCTGTGCCCTCTTGCAACCATCTCCCATTTGCTTCATCCATAGCTGCTTAGTATTTCTGAAAAGGGTGCTGCAATGGTTGCACACCCAACTTCAACCTCCATGGTCCCTTTGGGCACAACTGTGGCTCTACCACCAGGGTCTGGAGGGTTTGGGACACCCCAGCCTTCCCCAGGCCCACTGGTTCACAGAGTTTTGCCTCATTGTCCTTTCCAGACTCTGAGATGGTGCCTTACAGACCTGATGAGCTTTTATTTCACTCAAGACAGAAAACAGATATGAAATGGAGTCTGGTTTTCCATCTTTTTCTTCAAGGAGAAGATAGTTTTCAGTTCCTTTGTTATATAGATGCTCTTCTCCTTCGGCTGGCTTAATTATATTGTGTGTTTAAGAAACAGACGCAGCGAGAGGTGCAATAAATGCAATAAATGTCCCATCAGCTCAGGGAATAATAAAAAAACCCCAAAGAACAAAAATCCAGGTTTGATAACTGCTTTTTCCTCTATTTGCAGAATTAACATTTTGAACTGATCCTCCTGCAATGGGCTATATTCAGAACTCTGCAAAATTTGCCTTTCACATCCACTTTTCTTCTCCGATCACTGCACATCTCAGTGCCTCCCTAGAAAATGCACTGATTTTCATTCTTGCAGTATTGTCTGTAACACTTAATTATCTCATTGTCAGCTGGCAAAGTTATGAGATCAAAGACTTTAGCAGGCAACCACTACTCTAAAATATTAGAAAAATAGCCTAAGTGATCTCATCCAATTCTCTATTGTTCAGTAATTTGGGAGGACTTTTGGATCCTATTATCTGCCTTGTCATTTGATTCTTTTTAATGCCAACTTGTTTCTTAAACATTATAAATTATGATACCAGGTGCAAACATTTCTCAGCACAGACCACTCTCTGAGACACAACTTTAATTGTATCAGATTATGTTTTTATTTTGTTTTTAATAAATAAAAATATGTGAACACACCTACACAAGCAAGGGATGTATGAGCTTGTTTGTTTCCTTTGAAACCTACTTACACAGAGAGAGTTCAAAAGCTTGACTCAGACATCATGCTCTGCTTGGGGGAGGCTGAATAAAGAGGTGATGAGGGGTCAAAGAGGGAAAAAAATCCAACCAAAATGGCTCTGTAGATGACCACAGTAGATGTGAGGGTGTGTATTTGCACTGGACTCATCAGAGATATCCCTCTTTGTCTGAACTGAGCACTTGATGTTTAAATACTGGTACCTTATCTTGGCTACTAATATGTGGCATCTCTTTCCCCTTTGTTCATGGCATAATTCTTTCCTTTGGTTGGAAACAGGAAGGGGATTACTGACAGGTGAGAACCAGGTTTGTGAGAGAAAGGTCTGTGAATTCAACCACTATTTCATAGAAGTGCCTTGCCAGTTCAGACCATCAGCCCTGTCATCACAAAGCCCGAGCAACAAGACATTTCCCTTTGCCCACAAAATCAGAAGAGCCTTTTTTTCCATGCAACTGGTCAGGTTTTTTTCTCCTCTCTTTGTGAGGCTTGGCCTCTCCAGCCTCTTCTAAACAACAGAGTGGGGCCAGCCTGCCATAAAGTATTTTACAGACCTTTTCTTTCTTATGGGGAAAAAAAAAAAAACAAACAAAAAAGCCCGAATAGCCTAATTTTTGGATCTGAATCCTCTCACAGTGAAATTCAAAGAAGAGCACAGATTATACAGTGTTTTCAAAATGCAACAGATACATCTGCAAATAAACAAGCTAGTTTAAATCCCTCTGCCAGCACATGCAATATAAACATACAAAGTATTTGCTAAAATCAACTCAGGAAGTACCAGAAGAATTGTGGACAAAAATGGGAAGAGATGTGCCCAGAAGACCATGGCACTGATTCCCTGCAAGGCAATACCAGCCTCCTGTTGGCATTGTGCATCATTTCCATGGTGGCACATGAGCTCATCTTCCTCTAAGGAACCATGTAGGGGTTCAGCATAAATGATTGTTTGAGATGATTTGAAGTTGTTTGAGATTGTTTAGGGTTTGAGATCCTTACCAAAGTCATATTAGCAAAAACACCAATCTGATGTAAAAATATGTTCTGTTCCATCTGGGGTCAGATTGCATTTGTTATCATTTAAATTTAAAATGAGGCTAGAGAAGATATAAACCCCAGATATTCTAGGAACTGACACAGCCCCAGGTCTGACTTTGAACAATTTATCGCAGAGACTAGAGTTGTCAAGGGATCAGTCATAGCCTGTAGCTGAAAGTCATAGACTGTGCACAGGAGAAATCCAAATATGGAGGAGGAAAAAGAAAAAAAAAATTCTGTTATATTCCATTTCTCTGTAAACATAAGATCTTTGTCCTCATAGACGTTTTTGCATTTCATCAAACTAACAAGGAAAAACCCATAAATTGTCCCAACAGTAGTAAGCTGGGACCAGCAATGCATTTTTCCTGAGTTTTGTAAATTTTTCTGGAAGGATGCTGATAGTTAAGATTAACACTGTATCCACTTGACACTTAAAATGCATTTTCATGATGAGGGCTGTTTTTGCTACTCCCTGGTTTTAATGGTCTTATCACTTAAATGGTCACAGAGGGGTTTAAGCATAATGTCCCTATTAAGATGTATGAAGGAAGTTCAAACCCCTGCTGGATTTGTTTTTTCTCAGCCTGTCTGGCTATAGATTCAATCAGATTCAAGTGCATTGATTTGCAGAGCACAGACAATCAGGATAACCAGAAATCACAGGTACTTCAGGGCATATTTTTCCCTTCAAATCCATTAACTTTAGGAAGACTTTCTACATGTGTAACGTAAGGAGAATAATAGACTTGTGAACTCAAAAAGAAGTTACCTCGTTGCTGAAGTAGTTAATGAGATGCTTTAAAACCCAGGAACTAAGCAACTGCTTTCAGTTTGAATTGGTTGTGACAGGGAGAAGTGCCACAGCACGTCAAGCCATGATCCATGGACAGGTGAGGTGCACCTTGCTCCCCAGAACATGGAGTGATGGCCTTGCACATCTGCTCCACCCACCACCATGGTCCCCACATTGCTGAGGATGTTCTTGAGCTTTTAGCATGAGCTGGTCTCCTCCAAAACGTGTGGAGTCTGCTGCAGTGCCTTGGTGGCTGTGAGTTCCCAGAATGAATTTGGTTTTTAACACTAGCAGATACAAGGGAGCAGTCTGTATCCACTGCATGAATGATTTTCAATGTCACAATAATTTGGTTTGGGGTATGGCTTTAAACCCCTCCAGTGCTCAGAGGGGTTGGACACCATTTCTCACCAGTCTCTGCCACAACCACCAGTGCAAAGGCAGATCACCCTCCAGCCAGTGTGCTCAGCTCAGAGGATCCCAGCTGGGTGCTGCTGGCTGGCCTTCTCCCCATCCGCGTGTCTGGACATGGGTGGAGATTCATTAACTCTGAGCTTCTGTTGGAATTCCTCTGCTGTGCCAATCTCCTGCTATCTGATCATTTCCAGCAAATTTATGTGGCCAGTCACGTAAAATTACGGCAAACTCTGACAAACTAGGGCAAACCATTTATTAAACTCCCAGATGAAACAATTTACTGTTTCTACAGTCATTTAAATACAAATGGCTTTTCTTGGATTCTAGTGAAAAACAAGGTAAGCTGCAAGAAATATATCGATGGCATATACAGCTCCATGGATCAGGTTGATGTCTTTTGCTAAATGATGTCTTAGAAAGCTTTTCTGTGTGGACATCATTTCTCAATGTGGTTTATGGCCCCAGAAGCCTTACAAGCCACTGAGTAGAAAGTCTCCTCTCTACCTGACAGTACAAGACTGATACCCATTTACTGTACATTGATCAGCCCATATGTTAGAGCTGATACTCTCCTGTTGCACCTTGTGACTGTCAAATCCTCTCTGACTCATTTTTTCAGCAATCACAAACCCTGCATCCCCTGCCTGGATTCAGTTCCTAGTTTTATTTTTTTTCTTTAACTTTATGAAAAACTACCTGTTCCCGTAACAGTGGCTGCAGAAGTCCCTCCCTCCTCATCCCAATGTTATGCTTCTGGCAATGGCCTGTTGCTGGTATTTCGGGGAACAGTGTAAAAACAGAGCAACCGTAGAGGGATACTTTATTCTGGCACACCCTTCCAGCAGTCTGTGCCTCAGGGGCATCGTGAGCCAGAGATTGTATCTGCATCTTTGCGTTTTGTAACGCTCGATGAATTTTTCAGCCAGGAATTTGTCTAATTGCTTTTTGAGCCCATTTATATGTTTGGCCTCTACAACATCCTGTGGCAGTGGAGTTCCGCAGTTTAATTATGCATCATGTGGAAAAAAAATATTTTTAAGAATAACTTATTTTGTTTTAAATCTGCATCTTGATAATCTTATGTGATATCCTTCCTTGATACCTCCTTTCTTGAATAGAAAGAACTAATTTAGAACATGCCATCCTTTTCTTATATTTAAAATGCCTTCTCTTTGTATCTACTATCCCACATTTATCAACTGAATTTCATTTGACTGTTTTTATCAGCTGGTCACTAATTAACATGAAATCCTTTAAACGTATGTCATAATTAGTTTTGCTTTTAACTTTGGTGGTTTGTTTTGGTTGGGTTTTTTTGTCATCTTACTGCTCAGATCCTTTTCCAATTTATTTATGAATATTTTGAAGAGCAGAGGTTCCAGGACAGATCTCTGTGAAAATTCACTGATAATTCCCACCATGGTAAAACATTCCTACTCTTGTTACCACATCTTTTTTCTAGTTACTAGTTCACACAGGAATTCCTTTACCTACAAGTTTTCCCTTTCCCTAAAGAGTGACAGTGAAGGACCTTGTAGAAAACATTGGGGGTCTAAGTGTGATGTAGGAACAACCATATTATCGTGTTGCAGTGCTCTCATCTTGTTTCTGGTGCCTTGACAATCCACACTGCAGGTGAGTCAGTTTACATCTTGGGTCTAACTTGGCCATCCACATGCAAAGTTTGACCTTGGGGTGCAAGAGGCAGGGGCAAACTCATGTCTTTTTGGCTAAGACACCTCAGACTTGTGTGCTCCCAAGCTATCACCAATCCTCCCACTTGAACAAAAGCAGGGTGCTGAGCAAGACCTTCAGAGGAACTTGGAAAGACCTGAAAATTACTCTAGCCCATATCAGTGTGGTCTGCATTAGCTGGACAGATGGGTATGTCCATTCCATGGAACTTGTGCCTCATGCAGTGTGACATCATGGACACCCTTCACTTCAATTTCATGAAGGAGAGAAGCTCTGGGAAAAACATGAAACCCTCCCAAGGGCACAGACACAGTTCTCACACTGTCAGTGAGATGGTTTTTTACACAGTGGCAGCTCTGCTGGCCAGTATGAGCCAGGATCTCTGGCAGCAGAGGCTGTTGATTACAGACATGTCAACACTATGTATTTTACACCAACATTTATGGATGACAGAAACAGTAGGGATGAGGAGAGGGGGAAAGATGTGGGATCTCTGATTCCTCATCCCATTTTCAAGGTATTCTTGCTTGACACTATGCCTTTGGGCTATTGTTTTTCCTTTTTACTATATTCATATTGCATGCTTGGTTAGAATTTCTGGTTTTCTGGTTTGGCCAAACCTGTTTAGTTCTCACTTATGAAACCAGTGCATTTTATAATCAAAGCTATGTGCTCTTCTGCATCTCTCAATAGATTTTGACTTTCTACGGAAAGTGTTCCCAGGTCCAGGCTGTGATTGGATATACAGAGAACTTCCCTGAAAAGAAAGTGGACATGAAAAAGGATTATTGCCAGATGCACTGTGTATTCACAATGAAAAGACAGTAAGGGTGAAAGGATGCTCCTAAAAAGCATGTCAGGCAGCAGCATCTTGTCTGCTCCTCACAAACTTTGAGATAGTGCAGGAGAATATTCAAGTGGAAGTGAGGTATGGGTCAGGAAAGAGAGCTCTTCAGAGAACAATGGAAGGCAGAACTGCAGAGACAACATGGGTCCAAGTACTATCTTTTTTTGGGTATGTAGCAGTTATTCCTCCTTATATGAAGTGGAAATGGCTTCCCGTGTTTCTCTTGCATACTGGGAGTGAGCACTGGCAGTGTCAGGATCCATAAAAGTTGCCTCTGGTACTGGACCTCCTGTATGCCCTTCTGGATAGATTCCAGAAGACATGGCAGACTCAACTGGCTGCAGTGATGTTGATGGTGTTGGGGACCTCGGCGTTTCACTTTTCCCTGAGTCTTCAGCATCTTGTTTTAAGTGAATCAAAAGCCATACTTTACGTCTAGTCTAGAGGCTTGTCTAAAATGCTTGGATGGGCTTTGATTATTTGTGCTGGGCTCTATGAGTACAGGGAATACATAGCATCCAAGTGAATGTCAACACACTCCAGGTAGGCACACGATAGACAAAGCCTGCATGTTGTATCTCAACAGAATTCCATTGCACTCAAAAATGAAGAAATAATTCCTCTACATTCTTGTGTTCTGTGTGATACCATTATTACGTTTGTCTGGCTTGCCTTCATTTCAAGCAGCCATAGGCAAATGCACAGCGTCTCACAGCAGACACACATCTTCTGGCAGACTCAGTATCTACTGATCCTTCAAGCCTGACCTGTTTCTGAACACAGTTCTTCCCAACAGCTGTCTTGATTTTTGGTCCCTGAGGCCCTCTTAGAGATGTTGACTAAGCTGAAAGACTGGGGACAGAATTTTAGAAGTAGACAAAAATTAGGAACGTTCTGCTTTTTCCCCTGCAACATTTCCTCTTACAACTCAGGTTATGAAGTTTGCTGGCACCCAGTAGTCTACCCAGCTGTGAAAAGAATTAGTCTTTTATGCTGACCATTTTCCCAGGCTGCAAACATGATTCTCCTTTGACATTGATCATGAAAATAGTTTTGCTACATTTCTGCATCTCATCCTGATTTTTTCCATGTAAATAGAGCTGTCCATTTCTTCTTCATGCTTGGCCATCCATATCTGTCTTCCTTTTGAACACATAGTAAGAAACAGCTTCATTACTGTGAATTGACTGATCATTCTTTCAAAAAAATCTAAAACCCTTTGCCAATCTTTATGTCTCTCAAGTTTCAATAAACTAGGAATGTCTTTAAAATTAACTTCTATTACTTTATTTGAGTTGCAATAAAAGCCACAAGAAAAAAAAAAGAAAAAAAATAATGAAAAAACNGTATTGGTGTGGTGAGTCCTTATCTCCAAAGCACATCCAGCACTGTTTCATACTCTGGTCTAAATTAGAGGTTCAAAGCACGGGTAATCAAAAAGTTTTTTTTAACTCACCAGAACACATATTCCAGACCTTAACTGTATGGTGACTGAGGTGTCACAACAGCTCTTCAAATTGCAGGCAGCACCTTCCCTTCATTGGGTGGCATGCCTGTCCATCGGTGTCATTATTCTTGATTTTCTTACCAGTTTCCTATTTCCTGTTGGTCACCAGTAGAGTGAATCCATCCTGCTGCATTTTCAGAGGCAAATATCTTGGTACTACACCTAGAAAAGGCAGGCTTGGGTATTCATTACATGGGAATTCCTCATGATTCAGCACTTAACCTTTGACACTGTGACATTATTTCACCTTTGTTTTTCTCCTGTACCAAAGGGCTTTATCAAAGACATATAACCAGTTTTAATAACTATTCAATAACAAAGATCCTGTGTTTGGTTCACGTGGATGAGTTCAGAGTAGGGACTTAGAGGCCTGTGCTCCAAGATCTAACATCAGTAGTCTGACAAGGGTAGTGGCTACATCAGCTGTGAAGAAGGAGCGTTTGAAGCAGCAAGTTTAAGTTACAAGAACCACATTCTGCAGCAGTAAGAATGATTAGTGCTCTTCCTGTGAGGAGGTGTAGTATCAGGAATGAGGTGTCTGCTCTGTGGTCAGAGAGAGAGGACTCTATAAAAACATTTCTGGTGAAAAGCAGCACAAATGGCTCTTATTTTTCCTCCATGGGCCCCTTTGTAAGACATCACTTGTAGATCAAGATGAATAATATATGAGAGCATGAGTGTAGGCATGGATCACACCTTCTCAGAGATCAGACGTTTCTCTTCTTTTAAAGGTTTCAGAACAGAAATAAAAGACAGTATTGATGATCTTATTGGTCATCATGTAACATGCAGTTGTGCCTTGAAATTTAAATACATAATGCCTTTGGGGTGGGATCAATGAGTTAACCTTGCATTAGATATTTGGATCCAGTGAGCAGAAATTAACCTATTTGTTGTCTTCAGTCATAAACCACCTTGATTTCAAGCTTTGTTAACACTTACAGCAGTAAATAAACCTCTGTAGATCGCTCTCTCCCTCTTGGGCCAGCCAATACTATTAACCACAGCTTCTACTTTTATGTTAGTGTTCATATGGTGCATTTGAAAGATCTTTTTAGCTTCCTGGTGTAACCTTGTATATGACTCTGTCAGTGCTGGGGAAACTTATGGTATTTGCCATCATTTGAAGAGAAGAAATAGAGGTCTTATCTCTTTCTTAGCAGTAAAGGTTTTCTCCTCCATCAGCAGAGTTGTTCCCCTCCTCATCAGGCTGTGATAGACACTGTGATCTACATGGTGGTTGTGGTGATCTCTGCTGGCTTTGAGCTTGTGAAATCCTCAGTTTCTCATTCATAATCTTTGCAGAGGAAAAGAAGCTCTTAATTGTCCCCATTGTTATTTCTGACAAATGAAATTGTTTCCAGTAACAACAAACATTGGACCTCAGGCTTCAGGGACTAAGGAGGGAATTTCCCTTTGGTAAAGAATTGTGTGCACACATACAAAATCTCACATAAACACATATGGAACATAATGAATATGCCCCATAGATAAAGAAAGACTCTCAGATGGGACGGCAGAGTGATCCCAGGTGACATGTTGAATCATCCTTGCCTGAGTCACGACCAGCATGGGCTGGTCATGGGCTCAGATCATGTTGATTTCCAGATTTTGGGATTGGGTAGGTATCTTCACGGGGTCAGACTGCAAAAGTCAGGATCATTCTTCATCTGCTGCTTCCCAGAAAGTGGGGAGGAATCACTGAGCTTACCCCAATTAATCAGTTCCCTGCTATTGCAGAAGTTTGAGTCTCTGTTTTCAGTTCTTTGAGCGACAGGAGGTCAAATGAGATAATTTGGTCAATTCTTTTGTTCTTAAACCATAAAAAAACTCTGAAATGGGAATTTAGAACATTTGGCTTGTGCTCAGTGGAAGACAAAGTTGTTGCTGCCATAATTTAAAGGGAGTTATGATGGAAATGAATGTAATATGCCCTTGAGAAGTCTGAGCCTTTATTCCCATAACAAATGATAGAAGTAAGGGCTTTGAGCAAAGAAAAGCTGCAGTGCAGAGATTCTGGGGTGTCTGGAGGTAGGGTGTTTGTCCTTGCTCACCTACAGGCCCTCTGCAACCTGTAAGCTGGAACAGCTCTGCTGCAATCAGCAAAACCGTGTCAATTCCCATCCAACAGATAATTTAATCCTAAATCTTCACATGTGTAGTCATGCCTGACAAATTTGGTGCCTTCTATGACAGGCTTACAGCAGTGGTAGATAAGGGAAGAGAGACTAATGCCATCTAACTGGACTTGTGCAAAGCACTTGACGCTGTTCCACACAGCATCCTTGTCTCCAGACTGGAGATGTGTATTTGGTGGGTGGACCACTCGGTGGATGGTTCCACTCAAAGAGATGCAGCCAACTGTTCAATGTCCAAGTGGAACCCAGGGAAGAGCCTCAGGGGTTGGGACTGGGACTGGCGTTGCTTAACATCTTTGTCAGTGACATGGACAGTGGGATTGAGCACACGCTCAGCAAATTTGCTGATGACACCAAGCTGTGTGGCATGTCCAACAAGCTGGAGGGAAGGGATGCCATCCAGAGGGACCTGGACAGGCTGGAGAGGTGGCACTGTGTGAACCTCATGGTGTTCAACGAGACCAAGTGCAAGGTCACGCACCTGGGTCAAGGCAATCCCAAGCACAAATACAGGCTGGGTGGAGAAAGGATTGAGAGCAGCCCTGGGGTTCTAGAAGGACTTGGGGTTGTTGGTGGACAAGAAGCTCAGCATGACCCAGCAATGTGCACTTTCCACCCAGAAACCCAACTGCTTTTGGGGCTACATCACAAGAAGTGTGACCAGTAGTTTGAGGGAAGTGATTCTGCCCCTCTACTCCCTGTTGGTGAGATCCCACCTGGAGTACTGCATTTGGATGTGGGGCCCCCAAAGTAAGAAAGAAATGGAGTTGTTGAGTGATTTCAGAGGAGACCATGAAGAGGACTGGAGCTCCTCTTTTATGGAGACAGAATGGGAGAGTTGGTGTTGCTCAGACTGGAGAAGAGAAGGCTCTGGGGAGACGTCATAGCACCTTTCAACCCAAACTCTTCTATGATTCTATAAAACAGCAGTCATAAACATGAGAAATAACAAGATACTACAAAACACTACATTGAGGGTGATAAAAGCACTGATTTGTACATGTCTCCAGGCAATATTGATACGAAAGGAGTGTCAGGGAGAATGTATGCAGTAACAAGTGGCAATAAGGAAATACTTTTCCTGGAAACTCAATTAAAATTAAACCAAACACAGCCATCTCCTTCTTTAGACGAGAGAGTTCAGCTGGCAGCTCTGAGAGTTGGTTTTTTATGACAGTGTTTAGCAGCACTTCTCTTATGAGAAATAGCTAGTAAAATATTCACCTTCTCTGTGGGACTTTACACATCAGGGCCAAGATTCCTCATTAAGCATGGTCCTTGGTTTAAAGTGTTTTTCACCACTCTCTGGTGAGGATAAATCTCAGCTAATGGTGGATTTGATAAGACAGCAGTTTTATGATCCAAATACATTGCGTTGTCTATGAATATAGCCTATTTTTGTCAGTTACATTGGAAAGAAATAAATTACTCATCAGTCAATCCATTATTATTATAATAAGAGCACAGCACTACTTAATTGCATCAGTTAAGTGGATATGACTTTGCCAATGCTCATAAATGCCATTACATCAATCCACAGAAATGGACCTGTTGATTTATTAGATGATGATGGACAAAGAAGATGTTGCAATCTCTTTTATAATTTAACCTGTGCTTAAGACATATAGGTGTTTAAGGCCAATACATATATAGTTATTACCACAGAGAGGGAAAAGGGAAAAGGGAATTGTAGACCATAACAATCTCTATCAAGTACATGTCTATTTTGCTAGGTGTAATAATCCTCAACATGCATTTATGTAACACACTGTATGGTACTTAAGCTGCTCTGGGCTATCATGTACAGTAAATCCACATTTAATCAAAGGACCTGTAGCATATGATTGAGTGCTGTAAATTTTCTTTACCATGGAGAAATACAACTGCAGAACAGCAGTTCCACAGATGAACTGCAGCCACGTGGATTGTCTAGCAATAGTAAATTTCTCAGAGGAACTCCAGATCCATCACTGGTGATTCATTTACCGAGTGCCTGTTTTCATTTACTTACATATTTTTGACAACAAATCACCACTGAGCAGTAAGCCAACCAATGCAGTCCCAGTAAGGATATCATCACAAGAAATAAAGACAAATAGAACTGTTGTTGTGATTTGATAATACACCTGCAATAGCTCTTCAGTTATTCTGGCACAATTTCATTTGTCTGCACAGAAGGCCTTCTGTACGCTGAATAAAGGTCAGAAATTACACAAAAATGGAAGTTATCTCAACTTTTGTGAAAGCTGCTTCTTATTTGCCTTTTGCTCTTAACTGCCTCACTGAAACAATGTGTTTATACTTTCTTCTGTCTTCTACCTGTATTTTGGGACAAAGGTGTTCTTTGAGAAAAGCCTGCTTAGGGAGCTTTAAAAAATAGTCTTCCAGCAACTTCCTTCACCAAGAGGAAAGGACAGGCCTTCTCAAATGTCTATAACCCATTTAGGCACCTGACTCACTCAATTTCTCCCAGACAGAGCCCTGAAAGCTTTTGGTTGAGAAGGTCTTAAAAAAGCCGTGAAGTCTGCAAACACAGATCTTAGTAGTTTGAAATTCTGACTCAGAACATCTGTATGAAAATCTGCATAAATTCTAAAGTTCATATGCAACTTTAAATAGCTGACAGAAATGAG
This sequence comes from Scytalopus superciliaris, assembly GCA_013400415.1. NCBI lineage: Eukaryota > Metazoa > Chordata > Aves > Passeriformes > Rhinocryptidae > Scytalopus > Scytalopus superciliaris. The sequence goes on from VXBX01009198.1 coordinate 348,734, forward strand.
AAATAGGTTGAAATTTAATTTGTTTCAATTAATTAAATATTGAAATTTGATATTTTTACTATTTGCACTTTTGACTCCCCAGTGGGTATAATATTATATTAGGCTTCTCAATAAGTCTTCTAATTATAATGCATCATATGAAGCCTAGAAGGTCAGCATCTTATTAGAAACAAAAATTGAAACTTTGATATAATACTGAACTCTGCAGCATCTGTGAAGCTGCCATGCCTGTGTTACCAAAAGCCAGATTCTTGTGCCCATTATTCAAGCTGAATAAATAAATTTCTTCGTGAGAAGCTTCCTTGAAGTCAGTGGACTGTGCAGTAACTCTCTCTTTACCATGACTGAAGGCACTAGGCTCTGACCTCAAATAAGGAAAAAGATTCTGATTTTACTGAACCTTTGGACCATATTGCACAAGCTGATGGAGTTCCTGGTATGCTGACAAAGGAGAAACCTGCACAACAGCAAAGATACCTGAGTTATCTCAGGAAGGAGCGGAATGGTCAGTTCCTTTTTGAGAGCTGCTCTTTGGGCCACACAGCCCTTTCAACCTCCTCCTGTGGGAGGCCAACCAAAGGAAAGACACAAGCACATCTTCATGGGCTGCTTTTCTGATGACCATACTTGCCAATAAGGGGACGACACAGCACTCTTATGTTTGTCTCCCAGGGGAAAGGCACTGCAGCCCTGTGAGTTCTAACACTGCCATTTCAGGCAACACCCAGCCTTCTTCTGTCCACCGAGGCTCTGAGTCGTGGAACCATGAAACCTTGGACAAAGTTTCCAAGGAGTCTGCTTAGACTAAGGGCTGTCCCTGATCACACTCTCCAGAGAGATTTTATCATATTGTTGCAATGAATGTATTTCTAGTTGATGTTTTTGCAAGAGCCCCAAGAGACCTGATGAAGCATATCAGAAAACACAAACCCAAGAGCCCATCATGTACGTGTCAGCGGGAGATCTAGATCTAGCCTGAACTAAAAAGCATCTCTACTACACCGACTTTGGTAGCATAACTGACAGCAGGATTTGGCCCATTGTTTCCTGGGAAAATTAATGAGCTGTAAGAAAAATATCTGACCATCATTTGACTTATCAAAGCCATTGTGACTCCTTCCCTAAATAACATTAAGATGAATCACCTATTATTTGAGAATTGAGAGTCACGGTAGTGACTGAAGCCAAGTTAGGAAAATAGCACTGCCATTACTAGCTTTGCAGGATTGAACTTGACTTGGAATCTGGGGTTTTGCCCTGACAATACCACAACGTTTGAAATCTTATTTACTTTGTGGGGTTTCTTTTGTACTAACCTACTCACTCTAACATCACATGAAACCTTTAATAGGTGTCCTACATACATGGAATTTATCGTCAGCTGCTTGAATCCTGATCTCCTGTGCAATGGTGCAAATAAGAATGAGGGTGCTGCAATCAGTGCAGAAATGTCTGGTTTTGTTCTGCAAAGGGCAGCCACCGAATTTTGTAGTAATGAAGTTGGACCTGCATGTAGATTATTTGCATTACTTTGCGGTTGCATTTTGTTTGATCTTTATTCCTTTCACAGATTTTTTTATAGTGGCTTTTCTGTGTTCCTTACTCTCTCACTGCTTCAACTGCACAAATGGAAAAATATGGGGACCCTCTGGTGGCCAAAATAGTATCTGTAAATCCCACTCAGCCTTAACCACCCCTGCATGATCTAGTGACAAGGTCAATGTTGGAGTTGCATTATTAATATGTTTAATCATCTTTCTCTTCTTCTGTCTTTGTACCTTTGTATGTAGCCTGTATGTCTATTGCCTCTGTTACACAAAATGCATTGCATTTATCTAGACAATTTAAACGGCATGCTTTTTTATTGTGGTTGAAAGTCTCTTGGTCTTTAATTGCTCATCGCATGCTCAGTGATTGGGGCATTTCAGAACAATCAAATTGTGTCGAAATGGATTAAAGTGTAATTAGGACTGCCTATCAAGGAGTCCTCTGTGCAGGTCAGTCCAGATGTGAGCATGCTTTAAGATAATAGAATCACAGAACGGTTTGTGTTGGAAGAGTCCTTAAAGATCATCTTGTTCCATCCTCCCTGTCATGGGCAGGGACACCTTCCACTAGATTAGGTTGCTCAAATCCCCATCCAACTTGAAAACTCCCAGGTATGGGGCATCCACAATTTTTTTGGTCAACATGTTCCAGTGCCTCACCACTCACAGTAAAGGATTTCTTCCTAATATATAAACCTATTCTCTTTCTGTTTAAAGCTCTTATTCTCGGGAACAGATGAAGTTTTTCATCATCCCTCTCCCTCCCGATACTACTTTTGAGTTTAAAACACAAAAAATTGGAGCCCTCCAGTGGCTGGAAAAACACCCGGTAAATCCAGGGGTAGTGATCAAGGCTTAGGGTTTGGGGCAGTTGAGCATCAAGGAAGTGGCATAACCTGCCTGCACATTGTGGACAGGCTTGTTTCCTACACTTCTGTCATGAGCAAGGGCATCAGGCCTCCAGCAAGTAGATTTAGATGTCCCCAACTTCCACTGCAGTGGCATTTGGACTTTTTTGTCTTGTCAGCTAATTATGTGCACTAATAAAAGCGTATACTCCTCTCAGTTTGCTTTCAAAGTGCAAGGTAAGCCCACAAGACTGCCTCATTTTTCTTAACAATCTTCCCTGGAAGCTGCAGAAGTATTTAAAGTCTGCCAGAGATCTATGGACCACAGTCTGCTAGTGCCCTCCAGTTTGTCAAATGGATGAAAGTCTGGTATGAATCACCACTTTTCCATTTTGTGCTATTGTACAATCAATACACACTCATATAAATGAGGATGCAATGGCCGAGGCTCCAGAGGGAGTTGGGCCCCGCGTATTGCTGCATCAGAAAGTGGTTGCATCAGATTCTTGCGTTTTTTGCTGATGTTAAAGTAAATGTTATTGCTACGTTAACAAATTTGGCCCACTGAAAGGCTTGTGACAATTGTGACAATCAGCATTTCCTGATCGATGTGTTGCTTACAATTTTATTCCTGTTTTATAGGGAAATTAAGTATTTTGATTTTTGTATATTGATTTAATTATTTCTTGAAAAAGAGTTAATTCAGTCAACTGTATAGTAATTTATGGTCATAAAATGCATCAGGGAATAAGCGTATACACTGTTCACTTAGATCCTAAGCTCTTCAGGGTAAGGATCATACAGCTTTGCCTTGCAATGCTCACTGTGAAACAGATCATTTGCAATGCCAGATTCCATATGTGTTGTGGTTTCCTAATTGACATCAGTTACATTGAAGCAGTAAAGGGCATTCTTCCTCTGCTCTCCTTTGCTATCTAAAATTTAAAGACTCTAAATCTAAGCAAGTAAATTTTCAAATTCTTTTTAGTCAATGGAGAAATGTAGGCACCAAAGAAGAGGAATTAATCACCCTTCATGCTGGATGTTTAAGGTAGGTCAGTCATATCCAAGGAGCGAACCCAGGCACTGGACTGCTGATAATCCACGTATTAAACTGTTGACCTCTCCCATGAAAGGGTTTGTGTATGTGCCAACCAGAACTCCTCTAGACACATTGTTTGGGCCTCTTTCTGCAGAGAGATAACCCTAAAGGCTGTCCTGAAACACAGCTGTGCCAAATAAAGGCTCCTCACTGTACAGCTCTTCATTATTGCCATGCAGGATACCTACAGCCTGTTTCACACAGTGAGAACATCCATCTGAAAGGCTGAAGCACAGCCCTCAATTTCAGGCACTTGCAGCTGAAAAACATAATGTCCCATGGAGGCAGAAAATGGAGCCCAAAGGAGACTTAGACCCAATTCCATGGGTAAAGCAATGCCTTGGTGCTTGGTTTTGAGATCAGTCTGCTTTATATTCAAGAATCCCTCTTTCCTTTTTATAAAATTGTATATAGACAACCAGATTCTCATTTTGGGTTTAAAAGGCAGAATTTCTGTCATGTCAACTATATGGTCATTTTTTGTGATCACATTTTATTTAGGCAAATACAGAGAGAGATAAGCAAAGCCCAGGAGCAGCAAGTAGGCATAAAGGAACTACATCAAGAGAAGCAATACTTACTGTGCTGTGGATGTAGAAGTGCTGCTGTATCACAGAGACAAACCTCTTCAAAAGGAACTAGAGAAGTTACAGAAACTCAGTTCACTCAGTCAGTTCAGCCTTTGGTAGCAGATAAGGGCAGGGAAAAAAGCAGCCATGTATTGACTGTTTCATTTATGTGCTGCTCCTACAGTACAGGGAGAAATGCTTTGTGAACATAACAGTGTGTATCTTGCTGCCGTCTACCTCCACATCTGCAGTGTTGCTTTGTTCTGAAAATTCATGGCAAAAATATGTCACCTCCTTGTACTCCTGGGTACACTCATAAATGTGGCTGCAAAAGGGCAGCATGTGGAATTTGCCTTTTGAGTCCTAGACACCTAGGACTGGATGTATTGCTAGTTTCTGCTCCTCCCAAGGCATCAACTGCTTCAGGGAAGCTGTGTTCCCTGAAGTCCTCAAGACCTGTAGTTTAGGAGGCAGTTTGGCCTGCAAAATGCCCTTTGCAATGGCAAGAGACATTAAGAGAATCCACCATCCATCTATATAGTACTCAGATTGGCCAAACAGCATGGACAGTTAATAAAAAATAACCATTTACACATAAAGTGAGTGCACGCAACCAAGAGTCTTTGTGACAGTGCCCATGTGCACCCCTGCAGTGCCATTTCTGCAGGTTCTTCTGAGAAAGGAGGTGCTTTTAAAGTCCATGTTGAGGCAAGCAGAGGGGAAACAGCTTCTCATTTCTCAGCAGCCTGTAGCAAATTGATGGTGTTTTGGTTTCATGGCTTGGGGAGGAGTAGATGAAGGCAGGGCACAGCACTCTAGCAATGTGGGTTGTGTTCAGACCACCTACAATAGGTGCCTCACTTAGTTGTCGTGACTGTTATGGCAATTTAGTTCAATAAAGCAGTGAACACACCAGACGCCTACAATACAGGTCTGCTAGATCTTGGCTCCCTGTGCAGACAGTGGATAGGAGCAGTCACTGTGCCTAAGTTAGGCACTTGCAGTAGGAGGGTTCAATGAAGCCCCATGTGCTTCTGCCTCATCTGCAGAACTATATTGCTTTGTACTCAAGGAGGCTATGTAATGCTGCCAGGAACTGATTAACATCTGAATCACGTTGTCCTCTGTCTGTGTGGCAGATATAAATAGGTTGCAGTAGAGGTGGGCTGTGTCCACGAGCGCTTGTCTCCTTAGGGGATGGTCTTATCTACATGCACACAGAGTAGAAGCCTGAGCCTTCTCAGGCAAGCTTCCAAGATATTCCCCTTGTGGTGAGGAGCTATTCTGCTGATCCCGTGCTGTGGAATTGTCCCTCTGACCCCTTGTCTCAAAGGCTTTACTGCTGGCAGGCACACTGTGACACAGGTCCCCACCCATTCGCCCCACACACGGCTGGACACTGAAGAACTAGAGAAACTGCACCAGCTGAAATCTGCTTTCAGTTTATTATCTATGTAGTGTCACTAAAAAGGTCTGAGCTAATCTTAGATGCATAATGGGCTGGTAGAAAGTATTCTATTTGTTATGCAAATAAATATTTGCTTCAAATGTGGTTTCCCAAAGTATGGTCACCTTGCACGCATCTGCTTCCAAAAATGCATCTGCTTTACAGCAAGGTAGTAATTATCCTTTCCTCAAGGGGGTTCAGTTTGAACCTACTATGTGTACTAGACTGCTGGCGAAGTTTTTAATTTTGGTTTATGATGTTTGTAGTTTTTGGAGGCACAGGATCAAACACTTGAAATACAGTATTCATCTGATACTACGTACCAACCCCAAATACAGGTAGGGTTTGCTTGGTGGGCTTTTTACTCCTGCAAGAACAGTTCTTTTCTCCTGCACATTTTTTTTTTTTCCTTAAAACATCAGTCAGTTAAATGGATAGATGCAGAAAGCAAGTAACTTCATTTTACTGGTAAAATACCTTAGTGGAGTAACACAATAGCATTATCATCCTTCTTTTTTACTGGTTCTTCTTTTAATCTGTATGTCATAATAGTGTCATTAGAGGGTGACTTCATCTTTTTAGCAGGCTATTTCTGCAGTACTTAATGTCTGTTTGATCTTTCATTCAGATATCTATTACCATACGTATCTATTATAAGTTGAAAAGGTTTTTAGTCTGACATAACATTGGAGGGGAAGAAATGTCAGCTTCATTAAACCTCACAGTTCTGAGACTGCAGGTAAATTGCTTATTCAGCACATTTTTTAGAAACATGCTGAAAAAAATCTTGTGAAGATATGTAGTTTTTCTTTTTTTATCTTCCCTCCTCCCTTTAATCCACCTCTTAATGCACTTTGCTCTGCTTTCTCTAGAAACAGAGTAGTGAATGAAACAGTGTCTTGAATGAAGAAATAAAGCAATGCTTGAGCCCAGTTTCTGCTGGACTGGGCAGCTCGATGAGCTCAGGGCTGGGAACAAGAGGGAGGAGGAGGCTGGGGAGTGACACTGTTTTTAGCTTCTCACATGCCACAGCCTCATATTGCAGTGGGTTGTTTGAAGGGTGCACCCTTGGATTTGCACTCCAAGAAAGCACCGCTCTGCCATGACAGACTTACAGGAGGGTTAAAGCAGCAGAACGCTGTGTGAAGTCAAGGCCATCAAAGTCAATGTGGAGACTCCGTTTTCCCCCCTCTTGATCCACAGTATTGGGCTGAGAGGTAACCTGTGTGAATTGGCACCTGATTCAATAATGAGCATAAGCACTTTCACAACTTCCAGTGCAAGAACCATCCCAGAAATGCAGATAGAATGCCCATAGGCATGATGTCTGTACTTATGTGGCTTGCTGAACTAGGACTACAGGAACACAGAGACAGTAATGGCTTTTCTCACAGGGTTTGTGGCTCTTCATCTTCCCAACAATTCACAGCAGTGGCACCAAGGCTGACCGTCTTAGCATCAAACAGCACAAAAACTGAAGTAATTTTGAAGCAGGGAAGTGCAGAATACACACAGAAAGGCATGAGAAGGAGTTGAACTCAGGGGGCCGAAGCTCAAAGGTTTTAGCATGCACTGACTACTAACTCTTATGCAAACTAACTGTTGATGACTCCACTTTAGGCTTTGCTCCTTTGAGGGATCTGATAGGTGAATTTAGGGGTGCAGAGCTTAGCTTTAGATATGAATAGCCACATAGGTATTATGCAGGCTAGAACAAGGGTATGTCTGCAGATGCCTTGCTGTAACTCCCTGTATAGCACGAGCACTGCTATTCCACTTAGCTTTCAGCGATATGCGCAGTAGTGTCTTGGTTGTCTTGACTGAAAGAATGATCTTGTGTGTTTTAGCTGGGTCTTCTTTGCTACAATCCATAACAGATGCCATTGGTGTTTTTGTTACTATCGCTACTTGATGGCTTTCTGTAACTGCACTTCACATTCCTGAAGCTGAAAGTTTTGTTCTCTTAGCCACTGAGAAACACTACACTTTTATTTTGGAGTCTCCCTGCATTCCAAGATAGCACTGGTAACAGAGGACACGCAAGGGTCAACAGCTCCTCATCCAGCAGCACAACCTCATTCATTGCAGCAAAGAGGTTTTCAGAGTTTGGGAATGCCCTAAAGAGGTTTACCTCCTGTGTCCCAAAATGACTGTCATTTGCTCTTTGCTCCTAGGCAACACAGGCAGACACAGACGGCTCTCATCAAATATTCTGCACCCAAAATGTCCCTTCATGGCACTAAAAAATCTCACTGAGCCTACTTGGGGTCTTGAATTCACACTGGGCACCTTTGGGTTTGTGATTAGTAATGGCATATTTGTGCCATTGCTAGACTAAGTAAAAGCTGGCAGAAAGCTTAAGGTACAGTGTGCAATGACATTTGCACTAAATTGTTCCAGAAACACCTTACCCTTTGGAGCAACTGGGAAAATGAAAGTGAGAACTTTTAGCATTATACACCTTCAGCTGTGTGAAATTCTGCCCTGGATTTTGTTTCTATTAACTTGACAACTGAGATTCACAATTGCAAATGAGGTCTGTACTTGGCCATGGATAATAGAGACAATACTGAGATTTAAGTGCAAAAGGAGAGATCAGGGTGTTTTGACAAGGTATTTTGAACTTCTGTAACATTTTTATCTCATTACCTCTGAGATGTGAAGTGCGAATAGTTGACATACACTTGGTCTGAGGAGCTGTCACCAATTTTCAGGCATTTTTTCCCAAGTGTCAAACTTCTACAAGCAGCCTGTGAAGTTCCTCTTCAATCACAGCATATAAACCCAGTCATCTCAGATGGAATGGCCATGACAGCAGTGACATCTCTATTTACCCATTTCCATTACTAGAAATCAAAGATCTCATTTCCAAGTTATCTCTAGCAATACTGTGTTATTGCTTCCCTGCAGAGAAATGGGATAGATAATTTTTCAGTTCCTTTTCAGACCTACTGCTGTACAGGCTTTTTCATCAGCAACTTTTTTATTTTCTATTAATTGTTTCTCTAAAAGAAATAATTTATTTCAGGAGAAACTGTTTGAAAGTTATTGTACATGCCTAAAAGTTTGTTAGTTACATAAGAGCTGGAAATGCATGATCTAGCATTGACATTTCTTAAATTTTGAGAGTTTCTGATAAGTCTTATTTTTAAACAAAGAAATTAATTTAGAACAGCAGCTCTCAGTCTGTGATAAACACTGACAATCTGGTTGGCACACCAAAAATCACCAGTTTTTATACCTATGTCTGTCCTGGTTTCTAAGGAAGGTATCTGTCCCCACAGCAGTGCTAGGAGTTCCTCACGATACTGATGCAGCATGTAGCAGAAGGAGATTTTCTACTGTTGTAGATACACAACTTCTTTGGGCAACATGATCTACACTGATAAAATTTCTCTCCTGTCAGTGTCCACATGGAAGATTTTTTTCAGCCTAATTTTGGCTGCTGCTGCTGTGAATTTTTCATAGTGAAGCCAATATAGCTGCTCGGGAAGAACATTTTGAGCCAGACCCAGCCTCCATAAATCAAAGCATGCCGAGCCCACGTTAGCTGAGCATCTGGATGGGGAGGCAGGAGATGTCTTTGGGAGTTACTCTGCCTCTTTGCAAGGCAGCCAGGAGACTGAAAGTGAAACTTGTTCATGGGAGCTGCACTCTCGCCACATTTTTATTCCCAGGGGAACAGCATGGGGCTGGCAGAGGGTCCAGGCTGGACTCATGATGGGAAGGGCAATTACAGAGAAAGGTAGTGAATACTCATGAGGGAAACTAATAAAATCATAGAATGGTTTGGGTTGGAAGGGACCTTAAAGACCACCTAATTCCACCCCTTCTGCCAGGGACAGGAACACCTTCCACTAGACCAAGTTGCTCAAAGCCCCATCCAAGTCAGTCTTGAACACTTCCAAGGATGGGGAGGCCACAACTTCTTTGGATAACCTTTGCTGGTGTCTCATCACCCTCTAAGTAAAAAATTTCTTCCCAATATCTAATCTAAATCTACCCTTTTTCAGTTAGAAGCCATTACGCTTTGTCCTATCACTCCATGCCCTTGTAAAAAGTCCCTACTCTGCTTGGCTGTAGCCCATTTTAGGTACTGGAAGATGCTCTAAGATCGTTCTGGAGCCTTCTCCAGTCTGAAAAACACTAACTCTCCCACTCCATCTCCATAAAAGAGGACCTCCAGTCCTCTTCATGGCCTCCTCTGAAATCACTCCAACAACTCCATGTCTTTCTTACTTTGGGGGCCCCACATCCAAATGCAGTACTCCAGGTGGGATCCCACCAACAGGGAGTAGAGGGGCAGAATCACTTCCCTCGACCTACTGGTCACACTTCTTGTGATGTAGCCCCAAAAGCAGTTGGGTTTCTGGGTGGCAAGTGTGCATTGCTGGGTCATGCTGAGCTTCTTGTCCACCAACAACCCCAAGTCCTTCTAGAACCCCAGGGCTGCTCTCAATCCTTTCTCCACCCAGCCTGTATTTGTGCTTGGGATTGCACCAGTATAGGATCAACAGGGAGTCCCGATTTCCAAGTGAGTGGCCCAGTGAAACCCTTTGGTCCAGGGTCAATTCCTAACCTTTGTCTCTCATTAAAATATCATTCAAGTGCTAAAAACGTTCTTCCCACTGGTTATATCATTATGAATGTTTACCCTGCCAGTACCTGGAAAAAATTGCTCTCTGAGGTAGAGCCAAATACATTACTAGATCTGCAAAAGATTTGACAGTGAAATTAATTAGTTAATCTTTGTAAAGTGCTTTGAAGATGAAGAGTTCACTATGAGTTTTAGGTAATGTTATTATAGGTTAGTGAGTCATTTTGTGAATTTAAGGCAGAGGGGTCTCTTTTACAGTGTCTTATAGGACGGCCTTCACAGTGTCTGAGGCTGATCAGTCTTGTCCTGTTGTTTTCTGCTCCCTTCCCTCTGTCTTAATTCTTATGCTGCCTCTAATTCTCTACTGCAAGCTCCATGGGTCAGGGACTGGGATGTTTGAGGGGCAATTTCCTTTGGGCATTGAGAATATTCTGCTAAAATTTGTTTTCAGCAAGTTTCACTCCTTGCCATCCCAGCCCCCTTTCCTGGTAAGTTTGTCATCTGAACCTATTTTGGTAGGTTGTTACCTCTCTTCTGCCTGAACACCCTTAGACCCCGATGTCCCCAGTCTCCTGCAAAATGGCAGCCCAATCCACTCTGGCTTGTTGCCTCGGGCCCCACCTGGATGCTCTCTGATCTGCTTGTGGAGCTCATGGTTGGTATTAGGTCAGGGACTTTCCTTCTGCTCTGTGTTTGTGCAGAGCACAGCGTCCTTGTTCCCCACCAGACTCTCAGATACTGCTGTAATGCAGGTAATAAATAATAACAACCTTTAAACCTCGAGTGCAAATTACAGCCTCATCAACACCTACGTAATTTGGTATAATATTAGCACAGTAACTACCTTGGGAGAACTATAGTCAGATAAGAGAATACACAATAATAACCCTTCCATGTGAAATCAAATGGAATTGCTTAAATGCCTACAGCTCCTTTTCTGCCACCATGTGTTTAAAAGACAAGAAGGAGCACAAAAGGGAAGTAAGGGTGAGATAAATAACCAAAGACAAAAGGAATCAAAAAATAAATAGTAAAGTATAATAATGATGTAACTTCTCCTGTATAATACACAAAAATTCTTCTTATGTCTGAGTCCCCCTTGCATCTAGCCCTCCATGATTACACTGGAGGAGATGAGCCCTCTCTCAGTGTTTATAGTCTGAGGTTCCAATCTTGCAAACATTTACATGCATGGTTAACTTTATGCACACAATTAGTGCAATTGAAGTCATGCCACTTGCAAGACAAGATGCAACAAGTGAGTGTATCAAACGCTAGGTGGGAAGAGGGCGGCAGACAGATGAAGGGTAGTAATGATAAGATCATGTGGTTACCTGGGCTAACTCTGCACGCTCAATGACTCCAAATGCCTTTTTTATTTTTGAATCATCACTTAAAAAGTTTTCCCTGTCACTCTCTAACTGCTTGTTGTGACTCAGAAAACGCTGGGCTTACTCATGTTCATATAGTATGTAATTAGTGGACTTTTTAATTTTCCCTTCATAGAAATGGTATCTCTCCACCACTAACTAACCCTACTTTAAAAATAAGAAAAATAAATGACTCCAAGCCTTTCTCATTTACTCTTCAGCTTTCCTCCACACTGTTTGTGTATTAACCTCTCCCTCTAGACACCTTCTCCAAAAGAGCATCTTCTAGTTTCCTGAGGCTTTTCTTATCTTCATTGCAGCTGTCCAAGAGTCAAGACAAGGAACAGGAAGGCAAATGTCTCATTGCCCAAATATAGCAGATATCTTTCTTTTCATGCAGGGTCCGGGGACTGTGAACCACACAAGGTCTGCTCTTGATGACAACCTGGCCTTCGTCTGTCCATCCTGACGCTTACCAACCAACACAACATAGGGAAGCAGATCATGGAGCTTGGAAGTGTCAAAGTTAATGGAACATCTGGATTGGCTAGGAAGAGCAAAATTGTATTTTTCAAAGACCACCTTGTTCTCACTTTTCCTTGCTGTTTGGGAAGGCTAAGGGACAGGCCTTTGGACAGCTAAATTTCTCCTTGGTAGATCTTCCAGAAAGGTTGCTTCCCCACAGACTGCTATGGGAGGCTTTGCAAAATCAGATTTAGACAAGTCACCACCTCTCCACAGACACTGCTGATACTCAAGGCACATCTGTAGAGCAGGGAAGCTGTTCAAAGTTGGATGGACTTGGGAAGACAATTTAGTTTACACGCAATATTGTTATCACATAACTTAGAATAATTATCACATTTGTGTTGTATTTTCATGATATTTGCTTCACTTAAATTGTTGTTATAAAATAATTTTATGAGTTATGTTGCTATACTCTGCGGCGATGTAAGGGAGTTTTCTGAACTCAATGGTGAGGCCATGTGATTTAATTGCCACACTATTTGTTAATTAGTCTGGGTGAAAATGCCAGCACCTGAGTGTGTTTAGAGAGTGGGCGGTGAGAATGTAGCTTTCTGTGAAGTAGTTCCAAATGCCAGAGAGCTTGAATTTGTGGTTCTGATTTCTTGATGTTCTTACTTTAGCTCTACCAGCCAAATAGCTAGCATTCAAAGTTTTCATGGGCAGAGCTTTGCTTGTGTATCTCATGCATCTGAGTGGAGGAATGTTGATCTGATTCATCACTGGATCACTTCTTGTGTAGTGTAAGGGGGTTTGGATCACTCGCGGACCAGAGAGGCAGGATTTTATGCCACACTGCAATGGCTTGAATGGCCCAAAACAGAGGGGTCACCACCAGCCCCCTCAGTGTCCAGCTGTCATAGCTGTAGAGCAGTTTGCTTGATATCAAAGGTAGACTTGAGTCCATGTGGTCTTTGGGTAATTTTTAGTGATCCAGTGTATACCTTGCAAAGTCTTCATATAGTCTTGGACCTGCAGGAGAATCTGGATGAGAAAGATACATCAGACAGCAAAGATGGTGTTGATCATGCATAGTTTGTATTAGACATGGGCAATTATGTATAACAACACTGGCTTTTACAGAGACATGTAACACTGTTAATGAAGCTTCTGATTGGGCCCAAGGAGCTAAAGGTTCTTTGCTGGCTATTGATCTGGTTTTGAGAAGCAGCAGCCACAAGGCTGTCGATCCTCTCAATGCTAATATGCCCAGGCCTCAAGCTGTAAGTTATGTTTTATACTTGTACGTGTTATTTCTGGGCTAAGGAGTTTAAAGTTCAAACATCAGAAGAGTTTTGTATTGCAGGGAACAGTAAGGCTTTGCCACACTCTCATGTGCTTTCTGATGTTGCAAATCAATCTGTGAGCTGGCAGAGTCACTCACAGCTTTTAAACAGGACGGATAAGAAAGTAGCCATGCTTCTGTCATGTTTTGGAAATACAGGATAAAACACTCCCTACATAATACATGTTTTGATGACTTCAAGGCTTAAGGAAGACAAACGGATCTAGGAAGGATCTCTTTGCTGCATCATAACAGGTAAAGCAACAGCCTGGCAGGAGACTAACTTGAGGAAAGGGAACTAACCCAATGGTGGACTGATGGCTCCTTCAGTGCAGTCTAGGGCTGCAGGAAAGATCAAGTGGCTCAGTGCAAGATGAGGAAAAAGTCTTACTTGCCAGCAGTCCCTGTCTACCAGAGATCCAAACTGATTCCATAGAGATATTAATCACACTGGGAATGTGTGTGTACACACTCAAGATTGTCTGGCTCTGCTTTAGTTTTCCTGAGGTACTCTTTTCAGCCCACCAACTCAGTATGAAGGTGTGTCAAAAAAAAAAAAAAAGGCTAAAAAATATCTCTAAAATCATGACAACAATTTTCTTATATCCACAGGAATGGTTTTCCTTTTCACAGGTGGGTAAACCCTGTGTCTACACCATTGTTGGCTTCTGCTATGTTGGCTACAGACGGCAACAGTAAAGATGACGTAAAAGAAGTCCCTCACGCTTACAGGTGGGAAAACTGCTGAGTTCTGCACTGCCCTAAAGGTAATTATTTCACTGGCATTTTAGAATAGAGTCTGCTTATATGAGATGGAAACTGCAAGTCACCTGTGCTTAATATTTAAGTTCACATTAATTTATACACAGTGGGCTAAACCGTGCCCTCATTTATGTGCACTCTGCCCCGCAGTGATTATGCAAGAGGAACTGAGTGGAGAATTTGATCCAGTGTGATTTCAAAAATAGCACCATAAAGTTAAATTGGTATAAATGTGGGGGGAGTAAATCCATACAAGAACATAATCTAGAGTACAAAACACCAAGTTTGGGTGATGATGCTGTCAATGAAAACTCAACACATGGATGGGGTCTCTGTCCAAACAGAAAACTCTCCCAAACATGCTCCAGTCCATCATGCTTATGCAGAGGCACCAGTAGCAAGCAAAGGCAGGATGCTCCCAGTCATCAAGAACCCTCACAGGCTAGAAAAGCTCCATCTGAGGAGCAGAAAAGGAGGGAGAGAATAGGCTTTTTAATCATCTTTCAGATAAGATAATTGTGGCTCAAATTCAGAAGTGTAAGGTAAAAATTCACTACATGCATGAAACTAAAACTATTTTATTTCAGGAAAGCTGGCAGAGTGTTTCAACAGCTTCCTGTGGCTTAGATGCTATGACACAGTAGGAATAACCTTTCTTCAGTCTGGGTCTTAGGAAGTATTATGTTTCATCCTTGCTGAGTGACCTGCATTTCACAGGTCAGATGTAAAAATTATCCAAGATTCAATTCTCTCACCCCTCAGCATGCTGAGGGTTCTTTTGAAAGGGTGGCTGGTGCAGGATGTACCTGGAACCCAGTGCTCATTCACCCTTCCTTGTTCACAGAGCTGTCCACCTCCCTGTGTGTTTGACCACTGGCCATAAGGACATTCTGGATTCAAAACCCACAGAAAGGAGAGCTCTTTCCTTCCCTTTGGATCAGCCAGTGGTTCTCCCTTTGCCCTGCAGGTACAGGTGGTGCAGGAAACAAGCCAGCCAGACCTCCTGCTCCATCTGTAACAGGAATAAAAATCCATTCCTAACAGAGACTCTTGTTCCAACTTGTGTCTATTGGTGCCAGCAAGGGCAGCTATGTCTAGGGGTGGCAGTGCCTGGGAAGGCTCAGGTCATTCATTAAGAGGCAACTGAGAAAAATTGGCATAAACCTCAGCATTAAATTTATTTGGATTTGTGTGGTGTTTCTATTAGGGCCTCATGTAAAACAAAAAAATTTAACTGCCACTCTGGCTTGGTTGTGAGACCATGAGTCACATATCCAACACTGGGACCCCATCACAGTGACAAGTGATGGTGCTTTAGAGAGTGTTTCTTACAGGCACTGTTCTCAAATAATTCTTCTGCAATGGTGTACTACATGGTTTCCAAATTGAAAATATTCTGCTAGTGGAATAACACTTCTTTTCCAATCTTTTATTATTCCCAGGTGCATAATTAATATTTATGGGGACATAATAACATAGTATCTTACACACATTTATAATGGGTGAAGTCTATAAAATGTTTTAAAATCCTTTAAAATAAATTGAGAAATAGCAACAAAGCATTTAGAAATTTTGCACATTACCCGAGGTACTTTTTTGAAATCTAACAGCAGCAGCCATGAGCAGATGGGTTAGAAGTTGAATATTTTCTCTCACATTCCAAAGGGGAGCCCAGCCCTGGCAGAGGGCAAGGCATCCTCCCTGCAACAGGCACCCAGCTGTGGGCACAGTTGAAAATTTCTGACTCTTTCCACTGCCCTCAGGTGCAGCTGAGATCCATGGATTAGAGACACTTGACTTTTAGAGACCTAATTTATTGGAGGTTATTCCAACACTAGGGTGAGTTATGGTACTGGAATTATCCGTACAGTACTGTTACAGGCACATGTAACTAGTAACTAACACCGCCTGAGTGTATATTTTAGGCACTTTTTAGGTCAATACTTAGAGGGTTAGGAGTCAAAATCACTGAATTTTATTCTTCTCCTTGACCCTGATCCAGCTGAAACCTGTAGCAGAGATACTTGATGCTAAAAACAGAATCTCCCAGTCAAGGCAAACTCCTAGATGCTGATGGTTTTGCGTACGATCGCTATGGGAGCTCCAGGCAGGTAAACAAGTCACACGGCAGCTTAGGTGTGTAAAATTACTATGTGTCTCTTGAATTAAGTCCAACTCATCTCCTTTTTATATCAACATAGGGCCCCACAGGCCCAAGGTTGTGCTTACGCTTTTCCAGCATAAGCATTTTTCCGTACACAAAAGCTCCATCTGACCAGAATATTATGGGTATAATGTCTAAAGCTTTTTGAGATCCCTGGGTGAAAGGCAGTACATAAATGCACATGGTACTATTTAAACTGTCTCGTTACTAAATACAGAACTTCAGTGACACATAAATATAGGTGTAATAATTATTTGATATGATAGATTGGTTAATAGTTGTCTTGCAAATAGTCAACAGCCTAAATTTGCTACAGACCAGTCTTTACATTTGGGACTAGCCCTCCTCCTCACCTTTCCTGGAATGCCAGCTCTGATGAGCAAGCTATTTTCAGTTTCTTATTAGGAAGCTGCATTTGGACCAGTTCCTACACTACTTAGCATTTTGCCTGAGTAGCAAAATCAGGATCTGGCCATAGGAAACCTGTTTCTTTTGCACCTTGAGCCAATTCCTTGTTATTGTAGTTACCTCTAGTATCTGCTATGTACTGTCTGCAGTGGCCTGTGTAGGCACCTCTATGAAGATGGAGTTGTTGTGACACTTGTCTCATGAAAGAACCTCTCCAGTTCTTCACTTTGAAGGTCCACTAAAAGGTGTGCCTATGATGACACATCTGCTCTGGTATTTTTTTTCTTCTTTCTCATATTAAAAAGTACCGTGATAAGTTCTTGTCGCTGTGCCAGGACGTCACTCGATACGTGTAGAGGAGAAACAGTTTAAAGCTACTTGACTAACAGCTTCCTCTGTCAAATATGACATTAGAGTTATGATTGTCTCTTTTTTATCTCCTCACTTTGATGACAGGCTTATCTGAGGTAGTGAGACAAAGAGCAAAGTTGATTCAGCCTACCATGCTGTGCAGGTGAGAGTTTTGAGATCAAGTACAGCTGTTCGAAGGGCAAGTCCTAGTGCTGAATGACAGCTGCTTTCATCAGAAGTATGGCTTTTCTTTTTCTTTCTTCCTTTCTTCCTTTCTTCCTTTCTTCCTTTCTTTCTTTCTTTCTTTCTTTCTTTCTTTCTTTCTTTCTTTCTTTCTTTCTTTCTTTCTTTCTTTTTTTCTTTCTTTCTTTCTTTCTTTCTTTCTTTCTTTCTTTCTCTCTTTCTTTCTCTCTTTCTTTCTTTTGTTCTTTTTTGTTCTTTGTTTCTTTCTTTCTTTTGTTCTTTTTCTTCTTTTTCTCTCTTTTTTGACAATGCCAAGAAATTCATCTGAGGCTTAAGGAATGTACAGGCTTAAATATCAAAATGTGACTGCTTGTGTAATAGTGTCAGTTTGAGCTACTGGCTCTTTTTGATATTCTTAGATCAGATCAGACACTCTTGAAAAATCAAATGTGTTATTGCTGATTCTGCTCAGGAGTGGATCTGTTTACTGAACACATGTGTCACACCCAATGTAATACTGCACAGAACATTAACGTTTCTGATTTGTTGCTAGGAAAGGGTTGCAGATTGCTCAGTTCTGTGCTTTTCAATCAGGGCTTTCCAAGATCAAGCTTTTCACTGTATTTTGAAGAACAGTGTGCTATTCCATCCTTTTCTCCTTCCCTGCCCCTTTCACTCCCTGCCTCTCTACCTCACCTCTCAGAACCAATTGTTAGTGATTTGATAAGTTCATTAGCCCACTTTCCAAAAGCCCTCAGATAGTGCACGTTATTGGGACTTTTGACGTGTAACTATTTTGAATTTCCCAGAACACTCCCATATGCAGATGCAGCATGAGGTTTTGCAAAAAAAGTGCTCAGCCTTTATTGCATGAACAAAATCTCCCATGTAAGCAAGCAAAGAAGTATGTGCTTATCCAAGTATTTATCTATGCCTGCAGGTATTTGAAGTCTGTGAAGGAGTGCAGGGTTTGTACATGTACTGGTTGGACTATACATACATGTTATTAAAAGATGAATATACCTAGGGCTCTCACTCACTCTGCCTATCCAGGAAAGAATACATTTGTTTTTAAACCTCAGGTTTTCAGTCCCTGAACAGAACACCATGACTTCTTCCTTAGTATTTTATTTCTACTTGTCTGCTATGTCACAAATATAATACCTTCCAAATCTGTCAGGCATAAAACCACATTCATGCTTTTTACTGTTTCCTCTTACTTTTCCTCAAAGACCATTCAGGCAATCTAACTTCTTGGAACTGAGAGATCCTGGACATGTAACACTGGAAAATCTTGAGGATAAAGACACTAGTTTTCTATAATACACATCAGCCAGGTCTCTGTAAAAGTAATTTTCCAGTATGGTTTTCCCACCAGCAGGAGACACTGCTTTTTCTGCCATGATACATGTAAGAGCCTAGGAGTTATCTTAGGTGAAAACAATCATTCATGTCAGCCAGTAAAGGCATTGGAAATAAGAAAAGTATTTGTAGCCGCTACAATATTCCAGTTCATGGTACTTTTGCAGCTATTGATTGATATTCACTGAAACCTAGAGAGAGTAGATTCTATTAATACTGAATCTACCTATTAACCTCTATTAATATTAAAACAGAACTGAAAGAATCATGTGAAGAAGCCCAGGAAAGTCAGAGGGCTTGTACATACTGTAGCAATGTCTAAAAATTGTGCAAATACCCATTGTATGAGAAGAAAAGAAAAAATGCTGATGATTCTCTGCTTCCATTTATACATCATAAATTATTATATTGCGTTACAACAACAACAACAACTTATGGACTGATGCACTTGAGGAAGAGAGTTGTAGCTGTGAAACTATTTGTGTGTGTTAGGAACATGCTCTTACCCAGATCCCACTATTGAAGTCACGTAAGGGGAAGCCCTATAGTCCATGGGATCCTGTTCTCAAACTGAGGGCCACTAGTGCCATGTGTCACATCTTCCACATCATACAAGATCACAGAATGTAAAGGAATATGGGAAAAGAGAAACGTGTCTCATTTTAAAACCTCTCAGAGCAAGAGAAAGGCAGGGTTGATCAGTGATTAGGAGTCTAGAGTTGCAGATAACCAGCTCAACAATGTTTTAGTTCCATTGAAATTTGAGGTATTAGGTACTTAGATGCTTTTGAAAAATCTCAATATGCCTCAATTTGCCCTTCTTAACATCTAAATGTCATCAAAAAATATGACCCCTTAACTTACAACAGAGACTTCCAAAATTAGATCCTTTCAGTATTAGAGCCAGAATGGTAGCTAATTGCTACTGAGGAGCTTTTCACTGTGGCCAAACCCAACAATAACAAACAATAAAGATCTAATAATCCAAGCGATCGACTCTGTATTGAATAATTCTTCTGAGAGCACAGTGCAAATAGCACAATTCTGAGCATACTAAAGAGAGTGAAAGATTAAAAACCTAAATGAACACAGAAAATGTCTGTCACGTCAAATACATCAACTCTGTCAGTCCAATACATACACTTAATTAAAATGGTTCAGCCATCTGTCCAAGAGGGTGCATGGGAAAACTTTAATTGATCGTCTCAGTTTTTCCAAGCGATCAGCAAATAGGGCTAAAGCTAGCTCTCCTGGAATGGATTTAAGAATTATAAAACTGACAGTTGGGGAATTTTCTGTCTTAGCTATTTTAAGCCTCTCTTATTTCTCCCCAGAACTTTGACAGAATTGGACAATTCAAAAATATAGATGCATCTGAAGTACCAAGAAGGCAGGTGAATGATGTCCCTGGGTGACAGCCAGGCCTTGTGCCTGAGGGGTGATGTGCTGTGAAGAAGGGTAGGTGTTTTCCTGTCCTCCCTGGAGGGCACTGCAGAAGAGCAAAGGCAGCTTTCATTTTCCACTGGGGCTCTCCAGGAGTTCAGTGAATGGAAACAGCTGAGAGAACAAGCAGGATCCATCACTGCTTTATTCGTCTCTCCTGCCTCTTGATCGGGTGTTTGCTCTGTAAAAAGATGCAAAGTCAGAGTTGTGTTCATCAGATTGTAGCCACCTCACCTGGAGCTGTGCCTAATGTGGCAGATCCTGGGATGAGATTCATCTCATCCAACTTCACCTACCTAAAAGGTTCTAGTCTGATCTGTTCACCTTATGAAATCAGTGAAAGAAAGGCCCCCCCTAGAAGGTGGGTGAAGCTGAATTCTGCAACTGGTGCTGCTGAAGGCCTCCAAAAAGACATTAAGTCCATATATGTTTTCCCTAAAAGATAACTCGTAATCAAACACTGAAGACAAGAGACGTCCATCCATGCTCATCTTCATGGCCACTGGCTTCCCTGTATTAGACCCTTCCTGCTTGTTTTTTTCCAAATTCAGTCTTGGGGTAACAATCTATGATGGCTTGCTCATATTCTCCTTTGCAGCCTCTATTACCCTTGGACATTTATTTACCTCCAAAAGATGAGGTCCTTCTATCAGCCATCCTCACAGAAATGTCCTAAAGGACACTTTCACCAGCCTCAGGAGGGGAAGGGTTATAGATCTTCTTATGAAAATATCTGTATAAGGGAAAAAACCCCCAGTAATGGCTATTCTCTTGCTTCTAGGACAATGTTTGCCAGATAGTCCAGGTCTCTCCAGCCTATACTGTAATGTCATTCACCGGTCTCTGAAATAACAGCCTCCACTGATGAGAATAAACAAAAATTCCACAGAGCAATCATTGAAGCAGGGATAGCTGACACAGGAGCAATGCCTTTTGTAATCACCCCCTTAGGCTCTTCAAAACCTGGATGGCAAGAGCTCAAACCCTTATCCAGGGCCCTCTCACCAGCCTCTATGCTGTTATCATGGCTGCCTACTCTCACCAAGACACACTGGCTCCAGCAGTATTTTATATTCCTTGTTGTGGGAAGAGGCTTATGCCTCCCCATTGCCTCATTAACAGCTAGAGGAGATGGCTGAGTAAGTTGCAGTGGTAGAAGCAAAGCAAGTACTCCTTCAGCCTGCTCAGTAGCCTCAGGAAAGAGCAGGGCTGGGGCACACCCTGCTCAAGCAGGGGAATGGAACTTCAGAAGACTGCCTCTATCCCTTTACACCTCTAGCAATCTTCCAGTCCATTCAGGTGTCTGCAAAATGGAGAGACCCCAGGAATCTTTTGCATCTGTCTATGAACTGGCCTCAGTCACAGCAGCCAGTTAAACACGCATCTGATGGTGGGAGATGTGTGTGATGGCCCTACCATGGGGAGCTTCTGCACCTTGAAATGCACACTGACACTTCCTTGAGTGCCTTGGGAATCCAGCTGTGACTGCCTGGTTCAAGACCTCAGGTTCATGAAGAAGTTTTAAATGTTTGTTTTGTGTATGCAGGGAGTTCAGTGACTGGCTAATGGATGTCATGTGACCAGCAACAAACTGAAAACAACCCATGATCTGAGCACTTTCAGAAGTGCTCCTATGTTGTGGGGTATAGCAATGTTTTTTACAAGCCTGTCCCAGTCTAGCTACAAAAGTGCTGCAAAAATCTGGTCAGGTGGAGAGTTTGTGGGAAGGCTCATGAACTGGGAGGTTCTGCTGGGTTTGCTTCCCTGATACTCCAAGTGATGTCTTTTGATGTTGTTGACCTGCACTTGGTCCCATCTTCAGCCTTCCTACTCCTCCCATTTTCTCCCACCATTCATTCCTGTTCCATCTCACTCCCAAACTGATATCTCTGCCCTGAGTGCGTAATTCTGTCCTGTCTCATATAACCAAACTGTCCCTAGTGTCGCTATCAAATGAGCCTAAACCCATGCATGTGCCTTTCAGCAATAACCACATCCTGTATCTGACTACCTACTCTATACCTTTCTCTATACCTTCTTCTATACTTTTCTGGGACTCCATGAACAAAACTCACTGTTGTCCTGCCCTATCTCTGCTTATGCTGCTCATGGCCCCACACATCAAGATGTTTACCCACCCAGAGAGCTGCTTTGGGGGCAGATAAGCCATTCTGTCTGTGTTTGAAAAGAGGGCAACATCAGCCCCTGTGCCTGTTGCACTGTCCTACCAGCTCTCAGTGACAATACAGTTCCTCATCATTTCTTTTTTAACTTGGTGGCCTTTTCCCAGAAGGGTCATTCTATCTATTTGTGTTCGCTGAGCCAATGTCTTATCTTCTATCCACATCAAGCTTGATGCATTATTATCCTAAACCAATTTTCTCATTCAATTTCAGGAATATAATTGTGCGATTCTTTTGGAAGCTCCTGCTTCCACTGACAGTAGCTACTGCTTGCTGTAAATTACACTGTGTTATGACATTTCATTTTTCTGATAAAAAGAATTGATTGTCACCATCCTTGTCTTCTGGTATACTGTTTAAGTAGTTAAGCTCTTTGGGTAAACTGGGGAGAGTTTACAAGAAGACATATTATCCTTAATATTTAAAATACACTTTAAGAGGAATGACTAATTGTGTGGGAATAATGTCATCGCTATGTTTGCATTATAGTTCTATGATCAAAGAGAGACTTCTAAGATATAATCTAAGCTCACTTAAATCCTAATGAGAAATTACATGGGAATGTTGGTATTTCAACAATCCACAAGAGTAGCTGAGCTCAATTATCCCGATGTCATGAGGGATTTGTTTGGATAATTGAGACTTCTGACCATTGAGACAATGTTCATTGTAACTAATAGGCATGCAGGGATAAATCTCTGTTTTGAGGAAGAGGGAATTGTAGACAGCTACAGCTTTGAATAACCAAGTTGTGCTGTAAACCCAGTTTGTATTCCCATGGATCCATGTGGTTAATAAATAAGTAACAAGGCGGGCCTGGAACTCCTCTGAAGGATCCGTCAATTGGTTCGTAAACATGATCAAGTTAGTACAGAGATAAATGGCTCCACCTGTTACCCAGCCCTGCAAAATTTATCAACTCGAGATTAAAATCTCTTTGCCTATCCTTATGATGAAGTTCGTAATTATGAAAAAATGTATCATATATTACTCACAAGTCAAAACAAATACTATTCCTTACATTAGTGGACCAGCACAATTACACAAGTCTGCCTAATACTTTCTCCTTGAATTAATTAACAGGGTACAAAAATGTAGTAAATTCTTTGCAAGGGTGAAGCCTCTTTACACTTGCTAAAGACTTTTCTGACTTTCTGGGTTTGTTTGAGCCAAAGTAGGTATTGGGGCCAGCTGGACAAAATTCACTCCATGCTCCAATGGTTTGAGAGTCATCCTAAGATAATAGAAAGCATGGAGATGGGAACAGAGATATGGGCAAAGAGCTTACTGTGTTTCTATCTGAAGACTGTGAAAATAGGTCAGGTAGGTTTGTTTGTCTGTTAATGAAGCCTTAAAAATTTTTCCCATTTCTTTTTTAGGAGGAGGCTCTTCTTGTAACACCCAATAGCATCTGACTGGCTTAGAAAATAAAGCAAGTGCTCTCACTGGAGGTTAGTAAAGGCTGTGTTCACAATTCAAAGCATATCTGAAGACTCTGTTTTAATTAATGAAGATTTTAACATTCTCTATTAGTGTTAACAAGCCAACAATGTAGAGAATGAAAAAAAAAAAAAAAAAAACAAACACCAACACAAAAAAAACCAAAACAAACAAATAAACAAACAAACCCAACAAAACCCAAAGAATATCTTCCTACTACTTAAAATTCATGACTCTTGTATGTCTTGTGTATTGCATGAACTTCCTGTAATTGCCTGTGTAAGGTAATAAGAGGAGTAAGAATTACTGGAGGAAACAAATCACTTGTATGCAAGAAGAGACTGAATACACAAGGTTCCTCAAGGTTCCTTTAATTTGGACAAGAGAAGATAAAGAAAGGATATGATAAGAGATCTAAACATACATGAATGCTGTGAAGAATGGAAAGAGGAAATGATGAATCACTACTTTCATAATGGCAGCATGTTCAACATTAAAAATGGAAGATTTTTTTTTTTTTTCACTACTGAACAACACTAACCTGTTGCTACAGGATGTGGTGAAGCGCAGAAATGAAGTGGATTCAAAAAAAGCTAGAAAAATTCCAAATGAGACAAAATGGAGACTGGTGGCTATTAAAACTGATGATCCATATGCAAATCTGATTAATAGAGACCTTTGTCTACCAATTACCAGAACTGGAGATCAGATGACTTAGTAGCACCATGTTGTACTTTGTTGCTTAAACCCTTTCCTGAATATCCACTCCTGAATGGTGCTGGAGGCACAGAATACCTTTCTGACCCTGTGCCTATGCCTGTGTTGGTGACCTAGACAGGCCAGGACACAGGCAGGAGGGCTGCCACACTCAGTTTATTAGCCTTGTCCTTCACATGGTTTTGCCCTGGGCCAACTGTGAGAAAACTTTGTCACCGAGGAATTGCACAGGAATTGTTTGGGATGTGCAGAGCAGCAGTTATTCACAATGGGCAGTTCCAGTGTGGCCACCTGATTGGAAGTAAGACTGCCTTCATGGAAAGGAAGGTGGGCAGTGCTGGTTGGTGTTGCGGTCCAGAAATATTCCCTATCCAGACTGATATTTGCCAGAGTAAGTGCTGTCAGTGTGGCTGTCCTTACACCATGGACCACAACAGAACATCCTGCAATTCAGAGTGAAGGAAAACTCTGAACGTGACCTTCTGAAGGCTTCTTTCATAAACATGCTTTTCAATGGGAAGTATAAGATATTACTGAAAAATTAGTTCAGGCATTTTAATCTACAGAAAGGTGACCTCAGAATCCCTAATAAATTACTAGATTTCATGAGATATAGTCAGAGAAATGTGGGTGCCTCATGAATAAGGTAGCATCAAAGCGTTATTTAGAATTTGTGCCACACTTTTTCATGAAGAGTAGGAAAATAAGTGAGTCCTGAACACATCTGTTAAATTCTTACTTGAATCAATTCGAAATCATAATTAAAATCACAGCTGATTAACCATGGATTTATCTGGTTTCCTAGTTATAAGGTTCAGAAATTACCATGGGCAGTATTTGGCACAGTGTCAGTGCCACACTAAATTAACCAGGGGAATCTGATTCTGCATTGTGTACCACTCTACTATTAAGAAGTTGGGCAGACATGTTAGACAGGACTTGTCCCCACTTGATTGATCCTGGCTCTATACTATTTTGGAAGTTAAGTACTTTAACCTTTATCCCATTGCTGCTTGGTGTGATATAATAGTAGAGCTCCTAAGTGCATTTCTTGTCAGAAGCATCTTAAATCACACACAACTTAATTGAGCTATTAAAAAATAAAGTTTCTTCTCTTACTTAGTCTATTTTCCATCCTCAATGACTGAGGTCTACTAGTAGAAGTCAATCATATTCAGGAGTGATTGGCTTCTTGCCTTGATTTTCCTCCCTCTCTTGGTGTGCTTCCTGGGAGTCTGGTCAGCCAAGCTGCATCCCAGCAAAAGGCAAGAGGCCTCACTTGAATTTTGAGGGTTATATGTGGGACTCTTCCCACTACAATGTTACTACAGACTAACAAGAATGGAGTTTGGCAAGAAAGAGGGGGATGACAGAGAATTCACATAATCTGTGTGAAGCACTGTCTGTGTGTCCTGCTGGTGGACTCTGTTGTTTGACTAACTTTCAGTCTTTCAGCTTTCATGTTGCTTTTCTTCTATGGTAAACACACCATAGATCTTATTCTGCACCATCTTATTGACTCTTTTGGAAGGCCCATGGAAAATTATATCCAGATCACATGCAGTGGTACTTTGCGTGGGAATTGGTACCTTCAGTGTCTTCTACATTAGAGAGACTGGTAAGGCAGACTCCCTTGCCAATCTGACAGAGACTGGATCCTTGTCCAGTCACCTCAGAGAGACAGACACAATTCTGAGTTATATATTTAGTCTAGGTGGTCTAGGCTGAACCTCTGCTTCTGTTTGGGACCTGAATAGGGCATGATATCACCTATTCAGTTTATGATTCATGGCATAGCTTAACTTTCTGACTTTCTTTCAAAATAACTCTTTATGTCAGATTTGCCCCTTTGCTGTTCTAGTCCATAAGGTCACAGTGGAGGATATGCATTACCCTGGAGATGGCATCATTAGTTTCCACTCTGGGGCTGGTAGGAAACTCGTTAGAAGAAGGCACCAGATACTATTAAGCCTTCAGTTGTCATGGCTACCTCCCTTCTGCCTCACTCATAGAATTGCCTTGGGACCTTTAATGGTGAAGACACTGGAAATCTTGCATTGCTACAACTGCATTTTAACAGATTGTGAGATCCCTCAGATTCTGCACCTTCACTGGGAAGGAATTTCATCCTTGAGTCCCCATCAGTCAGTCCACAACAGGAAGCAAAGGATGAGACCTGGCCAAAAGAACAGCTGTGGAGAGAGAAGAGAAAAGGAGTAAAAGGCAGAAGAAAATCGGTGAAAACAGAAATACATCAGTAGAGAACAAAGGTGTAAGGCTGAGGATCAGGAAATAATGCAGGTTGCAGAAGAGAAAATGGGGAGCAGGTTGAGAGAAGAATGAAAGAGATCAGAAAAGAAAAGTGAAGAGTAGATCTACTTTTTCCTTTCTGCCAAGCTGTAGCACATAATATAGGAAGAATTAGGATTTCAGTTTTGTACAGCAAAGAAGATCTCTTCTCCAAAGCTGCAGGAGTTGGCTCACGTCCGGCCCTACATCCTCTCAGTCACTGACGATCACACCTGAAAGACAAGGTGAGATCACTTCACTTTTGCTTGTTTCCCCTAAGTAAGTGAAGGAAAATGGGGGTAACCTTGTGCCCTGAATGGCTGCAGACAACCTGAGCCCAGGAGCTACTTACCAGGGTTAAGCAGAGAGGACAAGGAGAGCACTGCTCCAAGTGGGGTCTCCCCAAAAACAGGAACATATAAATGTGCAAGTTTCATGCCTGTTGAGGAGCTGGCTGTCCACTGTACATGAATCTGAGAAGAAAGATAAAAAGATGGGCATTTGATGCAGAAGACCTAAAGAGCTAGACATTTTTCACTTAGCCCAATCCAATATAATACATTCCTATACCTTTATCAAAATGCTTATTATGAGTTTTAGGACTCAGTAATGAAAAAAACACTATGACTGTTCTTATTCAATGATAAGGTTAGTGTAATTCAGTAGTAATGTGTTACATATTCATCTCTTTGAAATTCTTCATTTGAGGGTCATCTAATTCTTCAGAAATACTTGTAGTTCTCATTTTCAGGCACTAGAGCAGATGTTATTGCTGCCTTTATTGTAGGTACTGGCCAAAGCTTAGACTTCTTCTTCCCTGGAATAAACTTTGGGCTCGATCTCTCCAGCAAAAGCACTTAAGATATGGGAATTCTTAAGCACTGAAATTTTAAGCATTGAGGTCACTGGGCCACTCTGTGTGTCTGTGCACATGTGGCTTGACAGGAGTCACATGTAGTATTCAAGCCCTGTGAGTACAGATTATCCCTCCGTCTTTCTCATTGGCTTACCCCAATGCATGACCTTGGGTTAGGCATAAGGAAGCCTTAGACATGTTTTTCTCTTGTAAGACAAGCATTGTCATTTTAAACATTGTTGTAGAAGCGGCAGAGTGCTGGGGCACTCAGATGCATGCAATAATTTTATTTTTTTTCCATGAAGGAAAGCTCCTCCATTGTGCATTTAACTTATCTGCATGGCATCACTGAACAGAAAGTGCCTCTGAGTGCACAGGATAAATAAAGAGTGTGCAGATCTATTTTTAGACTTGATTTACTTGCTTGTTTCCTACACTTGTTCTGTGATTGAAAGATTTTTTTATTTTTTTTATTAGAATATTAATTAACAGCTATTTATTTTCTTGAGATTCGTTTCCTCCTCAGACACAAACACTGTCTGCTACTTTTTTCTCTTAATGCATGAACCATTTGCTACACGCTTACAAAATTATATCAAGTGTAAATCTAGTCCTGATAAGCAACCTTGACAAGGAAATTACTTAGTATTCAGTGTTCATATGAAGGGAGGCTGGGAGAGAAAGAGAGAGAAGGAAAGAGAGACAAGGGGTAAGATCTGAAATGAAATCAGCACAATGTGCTCCTTTAGGATTGGTTCTAGAGCAGATAAGCTTTCTGTTCCTCCATAAAAAGGGCAAAGAGTCTCAGCATCAAAACTGTATTTACCAAAGTTTGCTGTCATTTGGTGAATTGATCACACATACAGTAAACAAACCTTTGTAAATATGAAACCAGATTAGCATTTTCAGGTTTCTCAAATGCAGCATTCTCTATAAAATGGTTGGGCATTTTTCTTAGACATTTAAATCCTATGCAAATAGTTACAGCAAATATATGAATCAGAAAAATGCACTTTCAACTGCAGTGACCACTCCTTTCTGTATCTCCTTTTATTTGAAAATAGGCAAACACAGGACTGAGTTATTTCTATTTGCTTTTTCTGTTGAATGTTTTTAATGGTTTGTACTGACGGAGGAAAAAAAAAGCAATGTTTAGTTAAAGTTGATACAACCCACAAGTGGACATGTCAAAACAAGCTATAGAAAGTTACTTTTGATGTGTTTTATTGAGATATCTATGGTACTTTCCAATTGCCTTATGCCAAAAAAAGTAAGTCTACTCAAAAATTATTTCTTTTGAAAACCACAAATACAACTTGTCAGCCTTTTAAATGTGCTTCAGTATATTTAAAGAGATTCTTCTTAAACTACCAATTGTCTACTGCTGGGGGAAAAAGGCAAGTAGTACAATAAAATCAGGTCAAAAGTTTTTCATGAAGTACTTGATTTCATTCAGCTGGTGATATCAGGTCACTGTTATTTGTGTGTGTGCTTACATATGTTTTTGTCTTCAGTAGCTGCATGTGCAGGAGTTAAAAAGCAGCAGTGCAGAAAGGCAAGTTAACATCTCTATGACTGCTAGTGTTCTGAGTCAAAACTGCAGAATATCTGGCAACACTTGAGTGTCCTTTCTATCTTAGGATTCTTCCTCTTACTGAAGGGAAGTAATCCAACCTGAAATTTTCCAAGATTTTCTGTTTCTTTCTGTTTTAATCAGACCTTAAAACTGCTACCGAGAAAAAAAAAAAAAAAAAAAAAAAAAAAAAAAAAACCAACCACCACACCACCTCATTCTCTTTCCGTACACAGAGATATGGTTTTCCCCACCTTAAACATACATGGTTTGAGTTCAAAGGCTCAGCTTCCTGAGTGATAGTGAAGGTCTGTTGTTTAGCCAAAGGATCAAGAGGATACTGGGCTCTGAGATGTCAGAGAGCGTGTCTAGGCAGGGGTGGGAGGTTTCCCAGTGGAGGTGGGAGGGATGATAACCTTGATACTTAATTACCCCATCTTATCCATGGCTGCTGTAACCACAAGGTGAGAAAATGGGAAGAGAAGTAAGCTAATAAAACGGCTTGTGACTTCTATAACTAGGAAGTGTGCGAGGCTGAGTCTCTGTGCATTCTCCTCCTGCTGTGGTGAAAAGCTGCTTGCCAGGGCTCTACCCTTTGAGGGAGCATGGCCAGCTCCTCCAGGAGCCTCAGGAGAGCTTCCCTCACCCTGGAATGCTGATGGACAGAGCGAACACACACAGTCCTGCTCAATACCACTGGAGACATCCATGGCAGGTGCCACTGGGGCTGAAGGAGAAGCCAGAGGTGATGCCCAAGGAAGAGGCAGATGCCACCAGTCCTCCAGGAATATCTGTCACAGCAGTGCAGGTACAAGCTCAGACTGAGAAAAAAGAGACTTGCAAGGGTGGGTACATCCATGGAGAGCTCTATAGACCCTGAAATGTAGACATTTTCAACCTGGAAGACCAAATTTTTCTGAAATACATGGACCTCAAAAAATTCTTGCACTGTCCAGGAGCCTCTGCCTGAGTGAATGGGAGACAGGTCACCCTACAAAACCTCAGTATTAAAGCTGGACAAAGGGTTTATGGTTACTCTTAGTAGAGGCATGCAAATATCAGCCTAGGAAGAGCTCCCCTAGTCTATTCAGGGCTGGGGATCCTGGGATGAAGCTCTAACTCTGCCACCCTTTTGCCCCTGTCAGAGGCTGGCCCACATTCTCAAGACTGAATGGGTAGGTAGTCTGTGTCTATGACATATGCCAGGAGTAGACAATTACATGAATAATCCATCTCTACTGGGCATTTCCTGGCAAAGGAACTATCAGCCAGTGCAGAGCTGAGGTGCATGTACCCATAATTGTGAGGAGACAGATGAGGATCCCACAGCACAACAAAGGGTGACAAAGATTCCCCAGTACAAGCCCAATGGACGTGGCAACTTGCAAACCTATAATAGATGGTCTGTATCCTGAAGAGCTTCCTACCAAAAGAGACGTGAGACAACAATAAAGGAAGTTATAGCATGAAGGTTCAAATTAGGTCCATTATGCTTTGTGTCTCTTTGCTACGTATGCCCAACCATGTTCTGTGTTTATCAGGCTCTCAGTCTCCATTGGATTGGTTCCCTCTAACAAACCCTCTGTGTCTTCCTCCCATCCACAACACTAATCACATCAGTGCTGTCTGGGAATACACAGACTTTTAAGGTTCTATATCTATGTCTAATCTATATATATATGTGCATACCCTTGCACAAGGAGCCCTGCTTTAGAAAGAACTGGAAATAGCTAAGACATAAAATCCATCATGAGAAGAGGTGAAATTGCAGATTACTTTAATATGTACAAAATATTTACCTCTGTTTTGATAAAACTATTACCATAATTTATTTCAGTCTTTGGCAACTTATGTAGCTTTTAACACACTAAGATGTTGTAATTTTCACTGTTTTCATAGAATTATAGAATTGTTTGAGTTGGAAAAGACCTCTAAGATCATGGAGTACAGGAGTTAACACAGCATTGCCAAGTCCACTCCTAAGCCATGTCCCTGAACACCATATCTACACATCTTTGAAATACCTTCAGAGATAGTGACTCCACCACTTCCCTGGGCAGCCTGTTCTGATGCTTGACAATGCTTTTTGAGAAGAAATTTTTCCTAATATCCAATCTAAACATTCCTTGGTGAACTTTGAGGCCATTTCATCTTGTCATATGACTTTTTACTGGGGGCAAGAGACTGACCCTCACTTTGCTACAACCTTCTTTCAGGTAGTTGTGAAGAATGGTAGTTTCCTCTGGAGCCTTCTTTCCTCCAGGCTAAACACCCCCAGCTCCCTCAGCCAATCCTTATAAGACTTGTGCTCCAGACCCTTTACCAGCTTCATTGCCTTCCTCTTTCTCCCACCAAACTTGGCAGTGTCATCTGCAAACTGACTGAGGGATCCTCACTCCATCCCCACATCCAGATCACTGATAAAGATATTAAACAGGGCTGGCTCCAGTACTGAGCCCTGGGGGACACACTTTGGACTGGCCACCAGGTGGATGTACCTCCACTCACCACCACTCTCTGAACTCAGCCATCAGCCAGTTTTTTTACCCAATGAACAGCAGACCTGTCCAAGCCATGAGCAGCCAGTTTCTCCAGGAGAATGTTGTGGACAATGGTGTCAAAGGCCTTACTAGAATCTGGGTAGACACATCCACAGCCTTTCCCTCACCTGCACAATCTCAAAAGGGAGATCAGGTTGGTCAAGTAGAACCTGCCTTTCACAAACTCACATTGACTGTGCCTGGTCCCCTTGTTGTCTTGCACATGCCACATGATGGCACTCAAGATGATCTGCTACATGATCTTCCCTGGCACCCTGGCACCAGGGTCAGGCTGACAAGCCTATAGTTCCCTGGATCTTCCTTCCAGCCTTTCCTGTAGATGGGCATCACATACGCTGACTTACAGTCAACTGGGACCTCCCAGGTTGTCCAGGAGTGCTGGTAAATCATGGAAAGTGGCTCATTAAGCACTTTCTCCAGCTCCCTCAGTACCCTTGGGTATATCCCATCTGGCCCCAGAGACTTGTGCATGTCTCTAAGTGGTGTAGCAGATTGCTGACCATTTCCTCTTGGCTTATTGGTGCTTCACTCTGCTCCCTGTTCCTGTCTCAGGGAGCTGAGTACCTTGAAAACAACTGGTCTTACTATTTAAGACTGAGACAAAGAAGGCATTTGCTACCTCAGCCTTTTCCTTATCCTTAATAACTGCTTTCCCTGCATCCAGTAAAGGATGGAGGTTCTCTTCAGCCTTTCTTTCACTACTAATGCATTTATAGAAGCATTTTTTACTGTCTTTTACAACAGTGGGCAGATTAATTTCTAGCTAGGCTTTATCCTTTCTACTTTTCTCCTTGCATAACCTCACAAGATCCATGTAGTCCTCCTGAGAGGCTTGACCCTTCTTACAAAGCTAACAAACTCTCAGTTTTTTACGCCAAATTCCGGACAAGCTCTGTGTTCAGCCAGGACCGTCTTTCCCACTGATTTGTCTTTTGGTAAATGGGGATGGCCCACTCCTGAACCTTTAACATTTCCTTCTTGAAGAATGTCCAGCCTTCCTGGACCCTGTTGCCCTTCAGTACTGCCTCCCAAGGGATTCTGTCAACCAGGCTCCTAAAGAGCACAGTATCTGCCCTCTAGAAATACAAGGTGGCAGTTATGCTGACCTCTGCTCCTTATTTCTCCAAGAATCAAAAACTCCATCATTCCATGGCTGGTTTACTAGTTTATTAGTTTCTTTATGTTTTATCTTATGGTAGATGTAAAGTGGCTTTCCCACACTTTTGTGCCTCTGAGTCCTTTGAAACATAAATCTGCTGTTACAGAAGACAGAGATATTATGAGAGGATTAAGAGCAGTGTTTTCCTCTTAATACAATGGTTCATTAAAATACTTATTCATTAAATTGCAAAGTACATGTTGCCAACCTTTGTTACTGCAAATATATTGACACTATATTAAAATGTGTTCATGAATAAGGTTATGGTGGGTTTTACAGTAAAAGTGGCATTAGAAGAATACAAACTTCTCAGCAAGAAAAAAATCTAAGTCTTAGTATATTAACCTGTATATGGCATGACACCTAAAGAACAGTGAAACAGCCTCAAACACATTCCGAAATAATGATTCCTGTAACTTTATATCAGTATCTGAGCAAAAAGGGTTTACAAAATACTAGCAGATGTATCAAGTATTGTAATGAATTATTCCTGTTGACTTCTGTAAGGACTTTGTCTAGTATTAGGTGTTAGCAGGATTGGGCCTAACCTGGCTCCTCACGATAGCAAAGCATGCTTGCTGCAAGCCACTATCTGTCAAAAATGAGCAACTGCCAGCACATGGGTGAGGTTTGGCTCTTCTGTGCAACAAGGAATTCAGAGGACATTGCTATTTTTTGACAGTGGAAGGAACCAGATCAGGTTTTAACTTGACTGCAAATTAAGAGCTCACTGGGCATAAGAATACTCCTGCAAAGAGCAAATAAGCTGAGCAAGAAGAAGTGTGTGCCTGATCTTGCAAGGAGCCTATTAATGGAGTCATTAAAAAAGTCATGTTCTGCTATTGGTGAAGCGTTACCCATGACTCATGGTCTGTATCACTACAGCATGTGGTTCTCTGCCCACAGCCAGCTTAGCCTGTGAGCTTGACTTCTGTGCAAGTGCTTCACTGCCATTAAAAATCAGCCTGTCTGCCCAGTTACTCTGCCTGTCCATGGTTATCCCTGGCCGACCCACATGGATTTGGGATATCCAGGAGGCAAGTTGCTTCCATCCCTGCTACTGTGCAGTCTCACAGTTAGCAAAGTAGGTAGATCCAGCTGTTAAAGCCAGCTGTTGTAAACCACCTCTGATGCCTCCAGATCCCTGAGATATTGACTCCTTTTCTGGGAGTCATGCCACAGGGCTTGGCTAGGCCAACATTTCCTCCTTCTTGCCTGTTTTCTCCAGCTCAGCACTGGAAATCCCCACTCAGTTCCCCTCTCCCCCAGCCCATGCCCCCGGGGCCAGTGTGCACCCATCCACCCTGGGTGATACCTTCCACCCAACAGTGCTCTCCGTGTGTTCCACAGTTCCCATGCACATGAGGCTGCAAACTCATGGGTGTTTGCTCTGTGTGTGTGTTTGTGGAGGGATGATCTATCTCTCAGAAGGAAGCGTGGGTGAACCAGACTGGCCAGTGACATGGATTTCATCTAGCATGGAAACCTTACACCTCCTTGTTCCCTACTGTCCTCTCCCACCCGTTTTGATCACTGGCTGGTCTCTGGGCAGAGAAAAGGTCAGAGGCCCTCTCTGAACTACACATCTTTGTGCATATCCATCTGTTATCCTTATAGCCATACAACCCAATTCTAATAAAGCTTGTTTTTTATACTTCAGTATGGCCAACATAAAATGTTGAGAATCTGTGAAGCTACCAATAAATTGTAACATTTAAATGTAAGGAGCATCCATTCAGGTAATTTCACTTCCTGCATAGTTGCAAAGTGCCTGAAACAGATTCTGATCATGTGTCACTCCTCAATCCTTAAGTCTTAAAGGCTGAAGACTTTTATAGAAAGAGAAAATAGATATTTTGGAACAAAATCTTAATTCCAGTGGAGCAAGCTTTAGAAAGTCACCGGGGACTGCAAGACACAAAACAAAAAACAGAACAGGGGAGATTCTGAAATGTTGTACCAAAACTTCAAAGTAAGTTCAACAAGAAGAACAAGTTCTTGATTTGATGAATCTCTTAAAGCTCAAGACAAGAATTGACAAAATTAATAATTTTTTCTCATAAATATTAAAAATATTTATTATTTGTCTAAAGCAAAAGTTTTCTTTTGATTATTAAATTTTTAAACTCTCAGTAACAAGGAAAAAACCTCTAAAGCAAACTTAAGCTATATAAAAGTCAAGTTAAACTTTTAAAATACAGACAAAAATTTGTTTGATGGAAAGTGCCTTTGATCAAAATGTTTAGGGAAGTTTTGTTCCACCTGGTAGCCAAGTAAAGCAAACATGTATTTTTTATTCCTCTTATGCTTCACATGTTGGCCTGGGCCTTATTGTTGTCTATACACAGCGTAAGCACACCTGTATATGTAAAGGGCTAGACAGTGCAGTAAAGTATTTGTGAAATGCTGCTGGTTACTGGGCATATGCAGAATGGATTTGATATATGCAGAATGCTACTCATTATAATAATCTCCATGTACTTTTATTAAACTTTCTTACAAGTTTCACTATTCATTTCCAAAGATTCAAAGATAAGAACTGAGAAAATAAGAGCTGTCTGCAAACATTTACCTTCAGTGCCAGGAGTACAGGACCCAATGGGAGGGTAACATTGTCAACAACTATACTTTAGTAAGTTTGAAACCTTTCAAATTTACTTTTACCAAGTAGTCTTCCTCTGAGTCACCTGACTGAAGCTGAGATATGCAGAAGAGAACAAAAAGCCTGTGCATGCATCTTTACCCTTCCTGAGGGGTATTGCACTTGTGTGCCAAGAAAGCCAATAGCAGGGCTAGGAATCTCAATGCTCCCAAACTTGATTGCCCAAGAGCTGGTCAGTTATGGGACGTTACAGACATACTCTGCTGCAAGATTCATTGTCCTCCCAAGCTTCCCTTATGGTAATCAGTTGCAGCTGATCGAAAAGGAGGAAATTTTAAAATGGTCTGCTAAAGAAAATACAAGGAAAAAATAGTCAACTTTTCCTTACCTTTACTTAAAAGTAGAAATTGAGTGAGAGGGATGAAATTGTTGATTGGGCAGGGCAGAAAAGGGTCCAAGTGTTTCCACCATCATTTCACATGGAGGTGAGGGAAGGATGGAAGGGAACCAGGGACATTTGTGGTCCTCTGCTCCACTTAGATAAGTGGGGTTGCAAAAATGGGAGAAATAGTTATAGGGTCAGTCAACAGACGGCTGGCCACCTCTAGTGGTCGCAGGTAATTCATGCTTTCTAGAAACATGCTCTTGATATGTCTGAAGGCATTTGGCACAGACTTACTCTCTGAAACCTGGGAAAGATCCAAGCTGCCTTCCTCAGTGAGGCATTAGCAGTGCTTCTTCCAAGCTGGGACAGCCCCTGCTCTGGTTTCTCCTCAGTCAAGAGGAGAAATGGTCATTAAATTTACAGCACTCATGAGTTTGATGGGAATAAGAATGAATTCTCAAGCAAGCCAGAGAAGTATGCCATTTCCAGCCTTCACATTGCTCTCAGTGGGAATACTGCAAACAGACTGCAGTATGGAAATGGCAAGGTGGACCGACATTTGGAGACATGTACAATAAAAGAGAGCATTAATTTAAGAGATTTTGCCAGAGTGTATCAACAAGACTGACTGCACTTAAAAGAAACAAAAGGGGGGGAGGGAGGGGGGGATGGGGGTGGGGAAAGGGAGAAAAATATAGTCCATTCCCAGTCTGTGGAAAAGTAGGATGGCCTGAAAAGAATTGTCAACTTTGG
>VXBX01009198.1:385237-409250 GCA_013400415.1 Scytalopus superciliaris
AAAAGAATTGTCAACTTTGGTGAGAAAGAGAGCTGCACACCAGAAAAATGTAACTTTAAAATACACAACCACATGATGTCGGGTATGCTTAATGGAGGGAAGGACTATATTAATCTGTTTGAATTGCTAATTGGGGATTTAGTTGGCTAGATTGGGGGTTATAAGATTAAGGCTTTTATTCTGTGTTTTTGTTCTTTTCCAAAGGTAGGAATCCTCTATAGATCCCCGCTCTTGGGAATCTAATGCCCTCAAATGCACGACTCGGCAGCCGACGAGCAAGCTGATAAAGCATTCCTAGCAGATACTTAATGGGTACATTCTGTATCTCCGTCTGCATCTTTCTGTCTGCCTATCTTTTTTTTTTTTTTCCCCCTTAGCACACTTGGAGGAAGGTAAGCAAACAAAACAAACTGATAGAACTACCTCTTCCCTCCATGTTTATAGCTGCTTTTCCAGAAGTCATTTCTATTTATGGAAATAACTCTCTAAATTTCTCCCATTTCAAGGGTTATGAGCCCTATTTGGTTTCGAGTTGCTTCAGCTAAACAGGACAAAATGGAAAAAGGTCACAAGACATGAGAACACACTGGACTCCTTGAAGGATGAGGCAGGTTTAGCATGGCAGGATGGTTCCTGCACTGTTGTGTCAGCTCCGTCACTTTTTTGGACACAGATAGCAGAGTTCACTGGAGGAAACACAGTGTACATTACCCTCCAAAACTACAAGTCCTCACCGCAATTGTTGCAGTACAATAACTGGATTAATCATAAGGGTGTGAAGCAGAAGAGAGCTTTTATTACAATAAAGATAGCAAGGGGCAGGTTTTTTGTGAGGTTGTTTATTTTTGTGCAAAGGGAAGCTGGTGAAGTTGTGCCATTTGCACAGTTTCTAGTTAGAGAGACAGGACATTTTTTAAACCATTGAGTCATTCTTTAAAACAGGCAAATACAGTAAAAATGTAGTAAAATGACTACAAAAGTTCTCAATTCTAAAGCATGTGCAGAAATCCTCTTCAGAAATCTTTCTGCAATTATTACCTATATTTCTCTGAAAGTAAAGGCCACATAGCTTCATATCCTGCAGTTTTTTGTAGCAGAAATGTCAGAAGAGACTTTTTTTTTCCTCAAGGGAAACAACTGTAAGTTGTGTGTTTGGCGAAAATGAGGTAACTGTCTTCAGCCAGGGTGAAAAACAAATTCTTCAGCTCGTTTCTTATTTAGTCTTGCAGGGAGCTTCTCTGCTGGATACAAATAACTGCCAAAATTGTCAAACTCATTCCTATGTTGCTGCTTGTGTACTTTAATTCCCCAGTGTTTTGCAACTGTTAAAAAAACTGTGACCGTACTTACATTGGTAAAGTACTGCTGATTCCCGAATTGCCTCTTTACATCCATTTTGTACCTGTAGGATTGGCTGTTTATGGTGCAACTGTAATGATGAACTGGATTTAAGGTGTTAACAAATCTGGATCTCACATTTTTCCTATGGGGTCCAAAAATCTCTATTTTCTCTTGTGTGGGCATATCTCTACCCTGATCAGGGCCTTAATGAAGTCAGAAAAGGACCAGAAATGCTCAGGGATGCACCAGCTTTGATAGTAGATCAGGGACCCAGCAGGCCATGGCAACCTGCCCACTTTTAATGGGATGAATCTCATAGGAAATTTTGCGTAAAATTCATTGTCAAAACAGTGCCAAGTCAGATCCTCCAGTTATAACAGAAGAATCAAAATATGGCTCTGCAGGGAGCTGAAAGCACGATAGATGCTGCTGCTGTGTGGCCACAAGTATCACGTGATGTGATGAGAAGCTGAGAGGGGTATTTTTGAGAAATTATTGTTAGAAAGGCTGTGATTAATACAACAGTGAAGAGAATCTGAGGAAGTTTGGGTCATAATTAATAACATGTAGATGAAGCTGATAAACAGTTTCAGTGCTGGGAATGGCATAGGAACCCTTTCCTGGATGGAAAAGGGTTTCAAATCCATTTGCTCTTGAGGATTTTTGGATTTAGAGGCTCTAATGAGTTGCAATGCAGGTGATCTCCTTTTGCAGTAGGCTTTAGCTCCAGAACATGTTCACTTTGTTGAGATGAAGCCTGTGCTTCTTGAAGACTGAAAGAAGAACTGCGGCACTTCTACTCTGCCAAATGAGCTGTGCTGGGGAGAATCAAATTGCTACTCCTGGAAGACACTTGTCTTCACTGATCCAAATTTTAAAGCATCTTATAGAATTCACTCATCACCCTACATCTGTCCCCTTGTCAGTTGGGCTTGATCAGTATTACTCGGTTCCTTTGTAGAGATTTAAAAGCTTCCCATTCTTCCTTTGAAATGTGGGAATAAATCGCATATTGGGTTTTGCAAAGTGAGTGAACGGCCCCTTTCAACTAGTCAGCAAAAAGTTTCAATAGAGGAATTAAGGCCGATGAAGAAGGAAATGTGATTCTGGGCTTAAAAGTTGTTTTTGGTGCAGACTTCTAGAAACCTAGTGCATACATTCATTGTGTGAGTAATAATGGAAAAGAAATGTCTTAAACAAATACCTTTTGTAGGATAAGTTTAATGCCACAATCATATTACTTGGGTTGACTGCAGAAATGGGAATGCAAATGATAAACCTTTCCCAACAACACTAATCTGAGAGGAGCTCTCTGGGAAGAATAGCTTCTGAAATATTGTACACAATGAAATATTGTGTCCTTCCCTACCCCCAAGGTTGAGGTCTTCTTCCCCTCTTCGGGCAAGTGGCACTAGTCGGATTACAGTGCAATCATAACAACTAAAGATGGAAAAAGCTACTGGGCCATTTAATCTCTTCCCCTGCCAGTAGAGGATTACTTCTGTAGCATGTTCTTCAATGCCTCATCCAGTGCTGGGTGACTGGAGCAATAGGTTTCCATAATTTTTTAGGGAGATTATCTTTTAGATAAGACCTTAATGACCTATGTCCTAACCACTCTGCACGAATCCTCAAAGCTGGATTCCTCAAAGTTAGGCTTAAATACAGCTGTGTGCATGCATTTGCCTGTATTTATTTTTTAAATCAAACTTAGAGATGTCACAGTGATTTTGATTAAAGTTAACAGCTCTTTGGTCAAAAATGCCTTCATTTCCACAA
Organism: Scytalopus superciliaris; assembly: GCA_013400415.1. Lineage (NCBI taxonomy): Eukaryota > Metazoa > Chordata > Aves > Passeriformes > Rhinocryptidae > Scytalopus > Scytalopus superciliaris. Next base: position 388,358 of record VXBX01009198.1, read on the forward strand.
CTGTGTTACACGTAAAATAACTATTTGGCCATTTGGTTTCAATATGCACATACTGGAGGTTCCTCTGCAAGTTTTTAATTTGTAAAGAACTTCAGGATCTTTAAAAATCCAATCATCCATTAATGGATACTTTGACTAAAATTTTCTCTCCAGTTCATATAATGTAATTTGCTCTTTTAAAGAGCCATAGAGAAGTTTGGGCTTATTTACTCATTCATTCATTGCCTTTTGTACTTTTTGGTCTATGTGATCAGATTTTCTTTGTGTTAAGAGTTGTTCTGTTATTTTGTCAGGGACTCACACTTTGCTTAACAAATTATAATTGTGAGGTTATGGCTACTTTTAAATATAAACCTTGATATGATTTTTTGTTTTCCTACTCCTTTACTTCATTTCCTTCATAGTATTATTAGTATTGTGTGTACCCCTCTTGTTATGTGCAGGGATACATATAAGGCCATCAATGTTCTAACTTCTCTACTGTGTTTTAAGCACGTGCCCAGAAACACCAGTTCTGTCGTCATTAGAAGCTTGTTTTAATTTGAGTAGAAAGAGAATAACAACATACACAATATAACATACAATGAAATAATGGTTCCTTTCTCTCCTAGTGGAGAGAGGTCAGATCTTCCTCCCTTCCTCAGGCAGTGGAGCAGTCAGATTATTAACAAATTCTAATAATGAAGACAGGGGAAAAAATTAATAAAAGTAAAAACTGTCAGGTATTTAAGCTTTGGACATGTAGGATCAGGATGTAAATTGATACTATACTGTTGAAGATTTGATGAAAGGAAAAGATGTTAGGTACTCAGATTTAACAGGAATCTTTTTTATGTTGTTCATGTTTTTGCATCTGGATCTGTGGTTATTTATTAGAAAAGAGAACTGGTCTTTTTTGTTCCTATAATAGAAATTTTATTTTAAGGAGGATTAGATTGTGCAAACAGTTTCAGACAGACACCTGCCAGAGGAGAAGGTCATATGGGTTCATGTCAACAAACTGTGATGGTCTTGCATGTTGAGTGGTCAGAGATTTATAAGATGGAGCAAAAAGGATGAAAAATGCAAGGTCAGTAGCAAGCCAATCAGACAAATGATTTTTTTTTTTTTTTTTCTGAAAGGGAATAAGAAACTATGTGAGAATGAAAGTGATTACAAGTAATCTCCACATCTAAGGTGACTGTGGTTTGTCCATGCTGATTCCAGCTGATTAGTTTGTTTCTTTGACATTGTAGAACACTCATGAACTTTATCTGATAATTAAATTATGTAAAAAATTTCACCCAAGTCTTCAATAATTTTTTGTCATTAAATGTATGAAAAAAATAAACTATTTTCTGTTATTAAACATCCATCTAATTCTAGCAGACTTGACTATTAAAAGAAGTCTGAGGTGTAGCTGTGCAATGCCACAGAAATTTCAGATAACTGAGTCTTTTGCAATGTTGAATGTGCAATTTTCTAACAATGGAAACCAGGAATATCAGGAAAATGGGTGCCAGCAATAGGCAGGACTGATTGATTTCATTACAAGCTGCTAAGGCAGGCTAAACCCTTGTGTGCAGAAGCTGGGCATGCATCAGTAAATAAATGGGAGCTTTCTTTGGCCCAGAGACCAGCTGGCACAGCCTGGCACTGCTCAAACCCACGCGGCTTAATTTTCTCCATCCCCCAGTAGAGCAGCTTCATCCCCCGCTGCTCATTGGCAGTGGTCCTTGATCTACACCAACCCCTGAACTGTGCCCAGACTTTGTCAGGGGAAAACGAGACACTTGGCAGAGGTCAGAACTGTGCCACGTGCCGCGCCAGCAGCGTCCCAGCATGGGCCATTGGCCGGAGTGCAGGCGGCTCTCCGTGCTCTGCTTCTCTTTCCAAACCAGGCTGCAGTCCTACGTGCCCAGCCTCACACTAAGCTGCACATGCACCATTTTATTGATTTAAAAACTCTAAAAGAATAAATTGCTATCTTTCTTTCTTTTGTTTGTTTGTTTGTTTGGGAGGATTTGGGTGGTTTTGGGGTTTTTTTTGGGGGGGGTTTCTGTTGCTTGCTTGTTTGTTTGTTTTAAAGCTATGACAACTTTAGAGGTATTCCTGACATAAGCTAAGACAGTGGGTGAAAGACTGGGATACTGGAGAGAGCAAGCAAAGCGTATAAATGATGCAAGAGATGCTTTGCTTAGGATATATAAATAGAAAGAGAAATTCAATAAAAAGCACATTGAAGAAAAAAAAAAAAAAGAAACAAACCCACACCAAAAAACTGGACCTACTTTCTCTATTCCTAAATTGTATCTTCTAGGAGAAAATGTTCCCAAGAATGTTAATACATTTTCAAATCTGCTGAAAATACTTAGCAGGTCTGATTAAGTCAAGGATAAATTTAGTTATCCCCATAGCTGGTTTGATCTCAATTGCGTTTTTGATTGCTTGGTTGTAATTGCCATTTTTATTTTATTGTATCTCTAATAGGTGCAAAGTTTCTTTTAATTTAGTGGTATCTAACTTACCTTGCAGTGTGTTTTGGTTCTAAGCAATTTCAGTCTTAAGCATACTTAATTCCCTTCTGAGATCCTCCATCACTAACAACACAAGATCAAATAACCAACTAATTAAAATTTATGTCCATCTTCTATTGAAGTCATCATTCATATCCCCTTGAGTAGGTGATTTCTGACTGTGCGATCCCACAGGAATATTTTTATGTCTACAGTAATATGTGAGTGTGGAAATGTGGAGTTTATTCTGCTTCGTTCCTGTATAAATGGAAAAGGTTTCAATTAAAGGGTTAGTATTATTTTTTTTCCAGTTTTCAGATATACTGTGCAAAGATGTAGCTAAATTTGTCTTGCTTCATGGAAACAGTGTAAAGTTATATATATATATATATAATTTTCTCATTAAAATGCATATCAGATAAAATAAATTTCATCTTTCAAAACCCACCTTTTTTCCTGTAATTTCCTTGTAGGTACAACTGTTCCCCTGGAAATAGGGGTGCAAACCCTTTCTAAGCTTCAGTGTCCCTCTGAGCATGTTATTTGGGGCTGATCCTCTCTTCTGGGTATGTAAAATGGCCTCAGCTTGTACCTAATGACAACTTTACCTCCCCAGATATGTTTATGTTTGTAAATGAAGGCTGGGGCTCAGGATCAGACTAGACAAGTGGATCCCCATCATCCACACTGTTCCATTGCACATTGGCACCATACTAGACATGTCCCAGTGCCCATCAGGGAATGATTGTGCCCATGGCTGTTCCCAAGGGGTAGTACAAGTGAGACTGCAAACTTTCTGACTCCCTCTACCTTACAAAGTACTCCAACACTATCCCTGAAAGATTTGCATGCCCTTAAACACATGACATTAAATGATCCAAACAATTCTTATCAAAGGCTTCATCCTATGAAAACACCACCCTGATGCGCAGCAACACACCCCTCAGCATTTCAAAAACAGGGAACTACAGAAGCCCATACAAAGGATGATGACTCTGCCTTAATATCCCCACTGGCAGAGTAATATGGTCCAGAAAAAATCCCAGAACCAAGCGCATGGATTTGACCAGGTCTTGTCATTTGGCCTCAGGCCTGTTTTATTTAGCATGAGTTTCAACACTTCTTTAGCTATACAGATACAGCTTAGGGCAATGTTTATGAACTCTGCTTCCCACACAAGGGCAAGGAGTGGGAATGACCCTTCCTCTCTTGGTGCACCGAGTCCTTGTTCTCCTTTCACCCAGGTGGAAAAAAATACATGAGAAGAGCTCTGCAAATGCACAGACCTCCAAACCAACCTCTAAATGGAAAACCACAGTGCTGCAGAGTAGCTTCCTGTCAGCCAGAAATGCTGATGACAAAGGACAGAAATTAGAACAGAACTTGTATCAAAGCAAATGCCTAAGAAAACAGTTGTGCATGCAAAAGTGGTTAAGATAAAGCAAAAGGAATTGTGGCTTCCTGATAAACTGTGTTATCAATAATTTTTTTGAGCTAAAATTAAAAGCCTGATGTTGCATTATTTGATGCACTGATTTTCAACACTATTATTTATGCTGTTCTGTGGTTTGTTTACTTTTATTTAGATGTTTTCAATAATTTTTATTCTGCATTTCTCCTAAGTCAGGTTATTTTTTGAGCACATCCAGTTGGCATGAAGGGTTTCTGACCAGGACAATTCCCAAGTATACACTGTCCTCAGTTTCAACAAAATACTTAAAAGATTTTGTGGGACAGTGTAGCTCCTGGAGAAGGTTTGCACTGCTGGTTAGTGGAGCTCATGGTAGCTAGGTAGTATCAAGTTATGATTTGTAGTCCTCATAGATGTGTCTCTCACTGACCAGCCACTGTGCACCACTGAGGTTAGAAACCTGGGAGAAGGATGTTCTCTCAAGCTATGCAGTAGATGTGACCGACCCAAGCACAACACTTCCCTCAGTCTACAAAGGATGTGCACCCTCAGAGGGAAAATGAAGCCACCCCAAGATAAAGGTCCAAAAGAGATTAAATTATTTTCATCTGGAAGTGGGACTACAGAGAAAGTGGTGTTACCTACTTTCTAGATGCTGAAGTTGAATGAGATGAATTTGACCCTTAACACCTGTCCTGTACATTGCTCTAAGACATATTTGCCTGGATCATTGCAGGTAAGCCCAGGCTGTGCTTTTGGTGCTCTATTCTGGTTTCCCTCTGATGGTGTATTTGCTTTATCACTGCTGCATACGACAGGCAGGTACAGCCTGGGCAGTGCGGAGAGACAGGGGACCACCATAGCAGGACACCCAGGGAGCTTCCAGATCTCTGGGACAAGGAGGTTGCACACCTCCACATCTGTCTGTGAACATGGGACACAGCCTCTGGGTGTAGAGGGGAAGGAGGAGCGGGCTTGGCTGCTCAGGGGATAGTTCTGCACCCCATGTCTGTGTGAGAAGTGCTAAGCAATTCTAGAGCCCCTCTCAGGTGAACCCACTCTTGCACACTAAACCTGTCAAAACCCTCAGAGCTGAAACAGAGGGAGGAGTGGCTTTGCCAGAGGTCTTGCACCAGAGCAGTGGAGAAATGAAATACCATGCTCTGGGGTCCCACTGCCATGTGGAGGGGAAGCAAAATGTGCTGTAGCTCCATATGGATTGGCTCCCACTCTCTGCTGTCTTTTGGGTCTCAGGCCAGGCCACTGCTAAAATTCCTGGGGCAGCAAAGAAGCGACTTGCAGACATACCCAGACACCAGCACTGCTTGTTCCCATCGCAGAATTGGCCAGTTATAAAGGAGTTGCACAGGGCTTGAAGCTCCTCTGAGCCCACAGGTTTTTGATGCTGGCATTTCTAGCATGAATGGCAGAGGATCTTAGTCTGTGAGCAGTTTAGAAAAACATTTATACTGATGATTGCTAATCATCTTCTTTCCCAGAATATCAGTTCTGTTCAGAAATTACTGTGGAATTGATGGAATTTAGGCAGAAGGATATGACTGAATGCTTCTAAAACAAGAGAGAGGATGAGAAATATCATGTAGTGGTCCTAGGGATGTATTTCTCCTCTGGCCTTCTGTGTGGGGCCATAATTAGAGATCTGATTTACCATTATTGCATGATTTATTTCCTTTAGTTCTTGCTTCCACTGAGTCTAATAGATTTCTCATGCTATTAGATAACCCTCTCTGTGAGCTGTTGTATAGATAATGGTTTCAGGCCCCAGACCCAGAGCTTTAATTTTCACGAGTGCACTTAAAAAAAACAATCAGGCAATGAGTTATTAGTCAAGTTATTAGTCTCAATTGTGTCACCATTAAATAGTTAGGTCACTTTCTTAGCTACAGGAGCAATCAGCTGAGTGTCCTCCTCCTCTCCAGGCTGTTGATACCTTCACTGTCCCTTCAGAGGGGCTCACAGCACTTGGGTGCCAGCGCTTGTCAGCCTGACATGTCCAAGACTCAAGCTCAGCCCATAAGCCAATACTTACACTCTGTAGAGTACAATGGAATTAAAGTGGATGCTTTGTTAAATAGAAATAGACTTGAATACTTGTCTCAATTTAAGGAAAAAAAAGAACGCTTTTTGTGGCAGTTTTGCTGGTGAGCATGTGGATCCAGTTCTTCAACCACAGCATGTCCCCAGAAGAGCCACTCCCAGCTACTGGCATGGGCTTTTCCGTTTTGAAATTGTATATCAAGTTGCCTGGGCTTTGGGAGTCTGATCATATCAGAGGCAGAGTCCACTGTGAAGTGAAGGGCATTTGATGCGTAATGGATGTCGTTCAGCAACTGAGCGAATCAGGCTCTTAAGCTTTTATTGCATCCCACAACGTGAAAGTGGAGAAGTCCGAGTTTTATTTAGCTCCATAAAATATTAAACCTCAACAGTGATGGAGTTGATAAAAATCTGTATTTTGTAAAAAGCTTTTCTTTCAAGGCTATCCTTTTTATGATTAGCCTGTGCATTCTCAGGAAAAAAAATAAAAAATAAAAGCAATATCTATTATTACCAGCGAATGATCCAATAAGTGTCTTGGGTATTTCTGCCAAACTTCTGTGCAGGTTCCTAATGAGGGAGATATTAAGTTAAAATCAATGTGGGAGTAGTTCTTGTAGACCAAGGGAAAGTGTGTCATTATTTTTGCTGGCCAAATATAGTATCATCATCCATTAACTCCCTAGCTGAAAAATATCCTGTATCTCACTGGGATGCTGATTAAGTCATGTTCTTGTATATGATTTCTCTTAAGGCATGTCTAGCATGTATTTCAGCAGGAAGATTTATGGCAGGAGAATCAAAAAGCACTGGGAAATTTTGTGTTGCTAAAGTTTTACCTGTATCCTACAAATCCACAAAAATAAAAGGAAAAAAGTAATGACATAAAAAACTGCCGTAGGCTACAGGAAGCAATTTTATCCAAACAGACCATTCTAAAACTTTGAAACCTAAACTAACAAAGTTCTCTGGGAAGGTAGATCCAAAGTCTCAAGAAACAACAAATCTGAAAGTACAAGAAGCAAACAGGCATCATGAAGAAATTCAAGATCTGGTGTTCAAGTTAAAACTGTGAAGAGACAGCATAATCCATGGCATGAATATTTTAAGGAGCTCATGTTCTAAACAGAGTTAGGTCATTTTTGTCTTGTATCCACTAAATATATTTTGGGGTTGTGTGAAACTAATGATGGATTTGGGTTAAACAAAGTGAATAATTCTGTCTGAAAAAAAATTCAAATGTGTGGGTCAGCCCTGCATTGAATAAAAATTCATTATGGGTAATGCTTATGTTCTGAAGGAAGAATTTTTTAAAATTGCTCAAGAAAAGTATAACAAGAGAGTTCTTTCTCTCTTCTAGATTAATGTCATGGTCTTTGGTTTTATGTTTCTAGTTTGACCACACAATGGAAATACAGTTATTCAGCCATCTCTGTACTTATCATAGAATCATAGAATCGATTGGGTTGGAAAAGACCTCCAAGATCATCAAGTCCAACCCTTGGTCCAACTCCAGTCCATTTGCTAGATCATGGCACTCAGTGCCACGTCCAATCTCAGTTTAAAAACCTCCGGGGATGGTGAATCCACCACCTCTCTGGGCAGGCCATTCCAATGCCCGATTACTCTCTCTGTATTTTTTTCTAATGTCCAACTTAAATTTTCCCTGGCATAGCTTAAGCCCGTGCCCCCTTGTCCTATTGCTGACTGTCTAGGAGAAGACACCAACCCCCACCTGGCTATAACTTCCCTTCAGGTAGTTATAGAGAGTGAAGAGGTCACCTCTAAGCCTCCTCTTCCCCAGACTAAACAACCCCAGCTCCCTCAGCCTCTCCCGACAGGGCTTGTGCTCCAGTCCCTTCACCAACCTTGTTGCTCTTCTCTGGACCCTCTCCAGTACCTCAATATCTTTCCTGAACTGAGGGGCCCAGAACTGAACACAACACTCAAGCTGTGGCCTCACCAATGCAGAGTACAGAGGCAGGATCCCTTCCCTGGTCCTGCTGGCCACGTTATTTTTGATACAGGCCAGGATACCATTGGCCTTTTTGGCCACCTGGGCACACTATTGGCTCATGTTGAGCTTCCTGTCAACCAGTACCCCCAGGTCCCTTTCTTCCTGGCTGCTCTCCAGCCACTTTGTCCCCAGCCTGTAGCCCTGCATGGAGTTGTTGTGGCCAAAGCGCAGGACCTGGCACTTGGCCTTGTTGAACTTCATCCCATTGGAATCAGCCCAGCTCTTCAGTCTATCCAGATCCCTCTGCAGAGCACTCCTGCCTTCCAGCAGGTCGACACTCCCTCTCAACTTGGTGTCATCAGCAAATTTGCTAATGACAGTCTCAATCCCCTCATCTAAATCATCAATAAAGATGTTGAACAGGACTGGACTCAACACTGATCCCTGGGGGACACCACTGGTGACCAGCCACCAGCTGGATGCAGCTCCATTAACCAGCACTCTCTGGGCCCTCCAGCCAGCTCTTAACCCAGCAGAGAGTGCCCCTGTCCAGGCCATGGGCTACTAGCTTTTCCAGGAGTATATTATGGGATACAGTGTCAAAGGCTTTGCTGAAGTCTAGATAGACCACATCCACAGCCCTACCCTCATCCACCAGGTGAGTCACCTGATCATAGAAGAAGATCAGGTTGGTCAGACAGGACCTGCCCCTCCTAAACCCATGCTGGCTGGGTCTGATCCCTTGTCCATCCTGAAGGTGCTCTGTGATTGCACTCAGGATGATCTGCTCCATAACCCTGCCAGGCACTGAGGTCAGGCTGACAGGCCTGTAGTTGCCAGGGTCAGCCTTGCAGCCCTTTTTGTGGATTGGGGTGACATTTGCCAGTTTCCAATCATACGGGACCTCCCCACTGAGCCAGGACTGTTGGAAGATGATGGATATTGATGTAGAAATGCTATTGAGAAATTAATTTCATTGAGCATCATTAACACATGATATCTCAAATCTAAAGCTTCAGATCACTTCAGTTACAGGAGGAATCTTTGAGAGGCAGTAGATTTCAAATCCTAAGTGAGAGAGAGAGAGCATATAAAACCTACCTTTTTGGTATTTTCTGAGGGAAATACCTTTCCAGGGAAAACAGTAGAATGTGCTTCAAGAACATTTCATTTAACAAAACCAAAATGCAGCAATTTGGAAAGGCCCTGACAAGCTATAAGTGAATTTTAAAGTCATGCTGGGTGACGGTGCATGGGAGGAGGCTCTCTGTGAAGCCACAAGCAGCTGCAGGGACACAGAGTGCCAGGCTCTGACAGTGGGGGATGCCAAACCCCAGACCCTTCTCTCTGCTCTCCCACAGGCTGCTCAGAGAAGTGTCTCTGGTAGCTACCAGAGGGTCTGTCTCAGAGGGAACTCCCCACAAGTCTGACAGTGGCCATGCCCCCGGGTTTTGCAGCAGCTCCTGAGGGTTGCTGCCAGTGAAGTCTTCTTGACCCTCCAGGGAAGGGAGCCTGGGTGTGCACCAGGGCAGCCCTTTACAGTAAAGGCAATCCCCGCTCTCGTTAACCCTCTCGTTTGATAATGATCCACTAATGGAGAGAATTAAAGTTGGCAGCCTTTGCCTTGCAGCTGTTCTCCACTCCCTCCTGCTGAAGACAGGCTTTGGGGAGCCAGTCTGCCATCAGGAGATGCTTCTGCCCTTAGGCTCTGCCTCCTCCTCGCATCACACGATCTGAGCCCCGTGGCTGTCTGCATGGCTGAGGCACCCAAACGGCTGCATTTATCTATTTCAGTGTTGTTAGAAGTCAGGCGAGCTAATTTTGAAGCTTGGATGTCTCGGAGTTTCTGCCAGAAAATAAAGAGTATGCTATGAACTTTACATTGCCTGCTACCAGAATTGCTTAAATTTCTGTTAAATCTTTGTCATTTCTTTTTTCTCTTTGCTGGTTACATGACTTTTTGAAAAGTCCTTTCAGTCGTATTATAACATTATAAATCACCTGCTGCACGATTTGGATTCAAGGTGGTTGATTCCTCACAATTTCTGCAAGATCAAAGGTATGGCTGTCCTCCAAAAGCTGTGATGCTTCACATCAAAGTTCACAATGAAAACTATCTCAATTTTCCTCTTCAGCATTTGGATTTGACTTTATGACAATAACATTTCAACTGGAGTGCTCAGCCTTCATTTGCAAGAGGACACGGCTGTGCAGGTTAGCATGGCACAGGCAAAATCAAATGGAGCAACCCTGATCTCAAATCTTCTGTTCCTTGAATTTGTGAGCCTGTTTAAAAAAGCGAATGTCTTTAGCACTGCTATAAATATCCCTTTGGTAAATGCCCTGAGTATCTTTCAATCCGTGCTGATCCTTGTAATCACAGCTGCATTGTTCTGGTCATGTCATTGAAAATGCTTTTGACAGAACAAATGATGATCACCTGTGCTGGAGTTTGTAAAAAGCCTAAGATCAAATCTGTTATTTCATCGAGAAAAAACAACATTCAGTTCATTTCTTTCTCTCTTTCATGTGCAATGCTTTTCACTGGGACTCAGTGTTTTTTCACTAGCTTTTTTTATTCTTTTTCTCCACAAGCCTCACAAAACAAATAACTGGTGGGAAGTTCATAAAGGAATTGCTTTTACTTACTTCAGGTGCTGACGGCCTGGTGTGGCTTGTTATGTTGGGTTTTTCTTCTTAAAACAAAAAAAAAAAGGTTTAGGGACTGGACTCTACTTTGCTTGAAAGTAAGAGTTCTGCAGATGTGAGATGGCTGATATTGCTGTACCTATCCTTGTACAGCAGAACTAGACTTTAAAGTGTCTGAAGTTGGTATAGTCAGAGAATATCAGTCATAAATACTTTTATGTCTGACTCATTTAAGCTAGAGTTGTAACTTTCACATTGCCACGTGCCTTTATATTATTGAAGTTTAAAGGAATTCCTTTCGAAGCCTAATTTTGGCTCATGATGAAAGGAAATCAAACAGCTTATTTGGAGTTACGTTAAATAATTACGCATGTAACCCTTTAAATGCCAGATATGCAAATAAAGTATTACATGGTCACTTGCATTGCAAAGACATAGGGCAAGAACCCCCCTGTCCTTTTTCCCTCCCCAACCCCATTCCTGTTCTTCTGATGTTGTCTGGAACAGAAATTACGCCTAGCAAAAATAGTATGATTTGGTAAAATAGAGTTTAATTCCTGAAAAACACCACCGTTCATAGGAAAGGACCCAGTTTTGTAGCCAGCATTACATAGGACATCATTAAAAACTCAATTGAATGGAAGACTCACAAGATTATTCCCTGTTTCTTATGGTGCTTGCTGTGACACCTGGTAGTGTAGGCTTTTCCAGGTGGGAAAAGGTACATCTGAGTCACAGATGTCCCTAGAATGATAAATAGTCACAGATCCTGGAAGGAAATAGCTGCTGTTTGCCTCACTGAAATGGGCTCCCCAGTGGAGATTTCAGGAGGCACTAAGAAGCTACGATGCTGAACCCGGCCAGGGAGGCTTGTATCCAAAAATACATATGAATTCAGCAGCTACTCCCAACCTATGTTAGACTTTCCTTGTGTTAGCTGCCCTAGCAATGCTGATGCTATTTCATACTTTTGCATAGAAGAAGGAGCTAAAAACTTAAATTCTGCAAAGGATCTAGGCCCAGCTGAGTCATCCAAGGTAATTTAGGAATTTCTTGGATTTATGCTCTCTGCTCCAACCCCTCTTAAGGTTAATACACAGGATTATCTATTTAGGATCTGTCATTTCACTCAAACCACTTAGGAAAGATTCATAATACAGAAGGACACATTTCCAAAATATTATGAAATCTCTTTTAGAAGATCTTGTTTGTATGGTAACTTTTTATTAACTTAATTGCTGTACACAACTAAAGAGACTCAGAAAAATTGCCTACTTTCATGGGCTCAGGTACTTCAAGGAGAACACTGGGCTTCATTGTATTAGAGCATTTTTGGCTTCTTCATTGCTCTGAACCATGACAATCTGTTGTCAAAATATGTGAGCAAGTATCATAAAGCCTGGGATAAGGAGTAAAATTTTCTCTAATCTCAGAAAAGATTGAATTAAAATCTGGGCTACAATTCAGATCAGGGTTCTGTTTGTTTGTTTGTATTTTTTCTTTCTGTTTATTTGATTCAAAATAATCTGTCCTTACAAACCTGGGGGGTTTTTTCCAGCAAAACTCCACCTGTCTTTTTGTCCTGGTTTGCTGAAGCTTGTGTTTATGTACCACCAAAAAAAAAAAAAGTCTCCCTTCACTGGAAGCTTTGCCAGTATAAAAATTGCAATATTTGACCCTTACACACAAGAACAGGGATGGGCAAGAACTAATTCAGGTCACATGGAGAAAGAAGTTTTAGCCTTAAATAACTTTAAGAAGTGCTTAAATGTATTTGGATAGTTTTCCTGGTTTAAAACATTCAGAAAAAGAACACAAAAGGTAGAGAGAACCGTATTTCTGAGTCAGAAACAAAACTGTATCACTGTGAGAACTACAAGCCAACGAATGTATTTTTAGGTGCTTGTTACCATGTTGCTACTTTTTTGTTTAGATCACACAAATACGGCCATTGCTTAACTTTGTCACTCACTTTCTAAATATTTTACAGAAGGGAATAAACCCCCTTCATTTTTGACAGAGTGCTGTTGCACGGTAGGGCCCTCACAGTTTGTTTATAGCATACCAAAAGCGCCCTGTTAATGAAACATTTCAAGGCTAATGAACCAAAACCTTGCACCAAACAGACAGCGGCTGCAAACGCTTTCTTGTCTGCCTTTGTCAGAGTTCACGTTTCAGCTGTGCTCTCCGCTCCACCCACTCTGCAGATGAAACAACACGTCAAGTTTGCAAGATTAGTTTTCTATGGAGAAGCTGCAGCAAGTCATGCCATTAACTCTTTTGAGGCAAATATGCTTGTGATTTTTGGGAAAATTGGCTACTAGTTTAGGAAACAAGCTGCTGTCCCATTCCCCTGAGGTTTTAATGATCTATTCGTGAGCCTGATGTAAGGTCCAGAAGGAATAATAGGAAAGTACCTTTTGCAAAGATGGATTTCATGTGTATGGTACACGATAATGGTCTAGTGGTATGTGACTGTACAAAATCAACTCTGTTTTGAGGACCTAATTCATTTGGGAAGGAACATTTTTTGGTGGACACTTCCAAACTGAGATTTGACCAAAGCAATCCAAGCTCTTCATTCTGCAAGTCTGTGAGCAGCTAAGTAATCATCCATGGCAAAATCATGATTCATGGCTAAACAGTAAAGACCCTACTCTGGGAATCTATGTTCTCTTTTTTGTCTCTGATGTTTTTGTGGCCTCAGAAAAGTACTCTTTAGCAGCCTTTTCTAGCTCTGTAATTGAATAGTGTCTAGCAAAGGCACTGTCCAAGCAACACCCCAAGTATGAAAGCTGTACCATCAATCAATCTGGAATGAAGTTCCACACCGAGAAGAAGTAAGGTCTCTGCCAGTCACCTTGCAAATGCATGGAGTAAGAAAAAGGTGTAGGCACAGAAAAAGCAGGTGTGGAGAAAATATTATTCTAAATCCTTACTGCTCCATGGTGAAGATAACCACAGTCATTGTTGCACTTAGCTCTGTTAACAGCTAAAAGATCCCTGATGCTGTAAAATTCCTGTGAACATAGAATCAGCTTTGTGCCGTTGCTGCTGCCTGTCTCAGGTCATCATCCCTGAGGTTCTCCTCACCTGGGCTGTCATCAGGAATCCAGTCCATCTTGTTTAGAAGGGAAGCTCCTTTGTATGTGAATCCTAAAACATACGTATTAACACAAACAGCTGCTTATTTTGATGAATGTAAGGTCAGTAATGTGATCTAGAGCAAATACTTGGAGCAAGTTGTTGTTGAAATCCTAGTATTTCACTGTTGTTCACACAAGGCAGTGGATTGTCTGCTATAGAAGAAAGTAGAGTCATATACCAGGCACTTTGAATATGTTTTTTGAACAGGGTCTTCTGTGTCACCTGGCTGTCCTAGCACAGCTTGCCACAGGATTGGGGACAGAGCACAAATACATCAGCCGGAGTCTACCATATACAACAAAAGGGATTTGGTACAAGGGAATTTCGGAGAAGAGCTAATCAGGATAAAAAGTCTGTGGTAGAAAAGTGAATCCCTTGGTAAATAAGAGACTCACTGTTTTTATTTGGCATAATTCCATTATTCTCTACATTCAAAAAAGGATAATTTTGAAAGCACAGTTGCAGGTGAACGTTCTGCGTTCCATCATACAGCTGCAATTATAGTTATGACTCTGACATAAAGCTATTCCTTGGCCACTAAGCTTCATCATTCTAATAAAGTTACTTGTTCCACTAGAGGGAAAAAGAAAAACAAACAAGAAAACCCCACAAAAAATTATCTTCCTCAGATCAATAACTTCTTTGAAAATAACAGCTGTGTATAGGCAATAGGTACTATATTTTTAAGAACACTCATATTCTTTCAGGCAGCTGGAAAGGTTATTCCTACTAGTTTTGAACCTGAGATAATCATCTTCACCAGCCACAAGGAACAGGCCCTGTCTGGAAGCAGAGAGACAATATCTTTAGCCTACTTTTCTCCCAGGAACGTGCTTGAGTGTGGTTTTTGGTTTGGTAGTGGAGTTCTCTGATGTGTATCAACTGAAATATAGGAGTGTTTTTTTTATCACCCTCATTTGTAGATGTGGTCCAAGTTAGCATTGCATAAATGTAGTACCTGCAAAACGAAATATGAATAAATTCACCTGTTTGCTCTGAACTCCTGTTATTCATTTGCTAGGTCTTTTTCTCAGGTTTTTCATTCCACTAACATGTGAGGTACCTTTAGTGCATAGTATATGCAGATACAATTTAACAATGACTTTTTCTTTAACTGAAAGCAATGAAATACCACTGTAGTGAAGCAGAATAGATTGTTGTCATGCAGCACGTTGAATTGCAGGCAAGGGAGCACAGCATCCTCAGCATGCAATAAAAACCCCCTCTTTAGATAACGTCAAAAGCGATCTTTCAAGTTGCTACTCCCTGGATATGTCCTTCAAGAATGAAAAGGTAGAAAGGCAGGAAATCAGTGAATGATGAGGAATTGGTGTTGCGAACTGCTGTTTACCTCCTGCTCTCCTATTCTTTGTCTCTCCCACAAAGCCTTGCAGGAGATACTCCTGCCATTTGCTAGAGCTGACAGCCACTCCTACCAGGCTACTGCAGCAAAGACAAGCTCAGAGTAAGCCTTTTTAAGAACTGCTATGTTTGGAGAAAAGAGAGAAAGATGATAGTTTTTCTGATTTAGTTCTTTGGTGGCACAAGTTATGCCCAAGTCTGGCAGAGCTTCTGGGATTTTGGCATGAGACTTTGCTTTATCCCATTACTGTTACCATTCCTCTCTTCCTGACATTGCACCAGCTGACAACCCCCCAGCCTAATATGAATGCAAATGCCAAGGGCACTACTGAGGAAATGCCATTCTGTCTTTTTGACACAATGCTCTATATTTTGGATGTATTGGTAAAATCCTCTTCAGTACAGTGAAAGCTGATAGCACCCTTAAGAACGGGAATGAAGATCTGAACTAGGTTATTTTATGTTTCTTCAAGAGAAATTCACAGGGAACCTATAGATAGGACATATCATGCAAGGAGATTCATTTCAGCACAAATAAATATCTGCCTTTTGCGAGGCTACTAAAGCAACTTGAGATTTTCCTCTATGGGAGCCCAGAAACTGAGACAGACATTACAGCCAGTTGCTCTCTGGTCTTTCACTCTTTGACCTTCAATTTCAAAAGTGAACATTGATTTTGATTATCCAGCTTGAAACTTCTTAAAAGTAGCATGCTTTAAAAAGCAGTAGTAGATTGAAGGACGTGATACCTCAATTTCTGCAAATTAGGCCTTTTCTAAGTGGCTGAAGCTACTAATTTTGGACTGCTTGGATCAATACAAACCCAAAAGTTTTTCAAATTACTTTATTCATGAATAAAGGCTGATGTCAGGGTCTAAATGCACTACAGGCAATCACAAAGCACCTCTTACGTGTGGTGTATATTTGTGCTTAGTCCTGAAATCACAAATATTTTCAAGCCATGTTAACAGAAATAGAATATTGGTATTGTTGAGCATTTTATTGTGAAATATTTTCTTATTTTGCATGACAAAACCAAACATGATTAAATGTGTTGAATCATTTCCAAACACTTCTCCTCAGACACCAAATAATGCATGAAAGCAACATATACAATATTTTTAACACAAATTATGCAAGAAACCCAAATAGTGAATATTTTACATCTACAAGAACTCTACCTCATTAAATTGGCAACTGAGGAAAATGTAGATGACATTTATTTGAAATGTGAAAGACATTTTACATATTGTAATTTTTAAAAGATATTCTGCTGTGTAACAGGAATCCACGATTATCTGTCAAAGCCACTGACTTACCTTTTTTTTTTTCTCAAAAGCTACTCCATAATAAAGTGCTACTGTCATAGTAGCCATTCTACTTTTCTCTATCAAGTTCTTTCCCACTTGGAAGAATAATAGGTATTGAATATAATTCTATAGAATCAGCTTCTGTAGGGCTAAAACAGGTGTTTCACTAGAAAAGAATAATGTTTAAAAAGGATTAAAATTGAAACAGGAAGTATTTCGTGCCAAAAATATTGTGCTTAAGGTTGCTCATCATCTTAGAGTTGATGGTTCAGACAAAGGTTTGCTTTCAGTTGGGTGGGATGATTTCTGTATCTTATTATCCTTTCAAATACCTACATAGAAATGTTAGAAAGCCCAGCCAAACAGGTGGAAACACCCTTATTTTGGCAACTTTGTGAAAGTGACACCTGGACAAACATCTGGGCAGCTGAATCTGTCAGTGGTAGTGAAAGTCAACCAGAAAGGTCAAAAACACTGTAGACAATTGTAATACTTTGATTTAATAATATATTTAGCTTAAAGCTCTGTGCAGGCTGGTTCAAAGAAATGCAGTGAACATGACTGGGAATTTGGTAAGGTGAAGAAAATAAGGCAATCCATGGAGAAGGTCCTGCTTTAGGTTGGCACTGGCAGCATTTAAGTGTTGTCCTTCAGCTGCCAAACCATGTCAGCTCAACCCATGGGTGTCCCAGGGGAAAGAATGCAGGTTCTATCACCGACAGGTGGGGTTGGGGCCTGCCAGTTTCTCCTCAATGGCTTTTAATATCCAGGGAGGCTTGTTTCCATATGAGACCAGATTTTGAAAAACATGACATGCTCTCCGAAAAGTAGGGGATCACTTTTCTGTACCCAGTTCTGGTAGCAGGTTCTGTTCCTTCAACATCTAGATAATAATGTCTGTGAACCCACTGTGTTTTAAGGCACAGCAGAGCAAGAGGCAAAGAGACTGAGATGGTGATTTTGCTTTATCACCTTAAAACTACTTGAAGTCCACAGTGAAATGAAAACTTGGTAGCCTTAAACCCTCACTCTCTTTCCATGATTGAGGCTTCCAGAGAGCTAGAGAGAGACTGAGGAGCACAGAACATACCTAAGATGTCCTAGCTTACCTGCACTGTACTTTATGCCTCAGTACTTGCTAAAATCTCTATCATGGCTTATCCAGGCTGTTCCTTTCTCATCTGAAGTGCCACTTGGCTAAGCCATGATGCCACGTGGGATGTCTGTGAAGCAGCTCTGTGATTTACCTCTATCTTGTTCTTTGTTGTCCAGGCTCTTGTTCATTTTTAACCAGAGAAGCAGCTTTTCAAGTTGTAGGTAAGGGGATGAAATGAGTGGTTTTGCACAAGAAATAGATTTGATTTTTTTATTAAGAAATTTTGCATTATTTCATCTTTGGTAGACCATGTGACGTTTGATGAAAAACAAGCCCAGGCTTAAGATCTTACCATATTTTGCATTTTTGATAGAACTGTTTCTCAAAACTGAACTTCTATGACCCTTTTTACTCTGATCTGGTCTTCTTACCTCAGAGCTGAGGTCAGCAGCTCGGCCACCATGTTGTCACAGCTGGGCACAATGTACTGGCAGAGCTACTTACGTTGAATTCAGTTCTTGTTTCCCACAGACACTGCAGGTACATTCTCCTCCATTCCCCTCCTTGTGTTGTACAGCACAGAAAACTGCAAGTGGTCATTCTGGTTCTGGCAAAACTCTGCATGACTAAGGTAGTCGTAATCTTGCTCTTAATTAGCAAGGAAGCACTACTATGGAATTACTCATGGAAGAGGAGGCTTCTGTAATCAGGATGCCTATTTTGATATATCTCCTATGATGGCTTACTGGCAAAAAGGGAAACCAGTTCAATTTTTGAACGGATGTGATATTATGGATGTACCACATGTCCCAAGAGCTTGGCTCTTGCCTCCCAGCGTCCCCAGTGGTATGTCACACTTTCCTTCACAGGCTGACAACCATGTTTGAAATGCTTCCATCCCAGCTGTTAAATTTATGAAGGTTATGACTTTCACACCAGCCAAGTGAATGGACATTCCCCTTCTAAATGGACACCTAATTGGTGTACAGATTCATTTGCATGAGTTTTCAGTTTTCAACAGGTGGCACTAAAGAGCCAATAAATGATTCTATTCCCAGTCTCCAGTATGCAAACTCCTGGGCAGGCACTTTTATGTGTGTTTATATATTTAAATATGGTATTATAATTTCAACATAATTAGTCATCTAATTGAATTGCATGACCACATCCATCCAAGACATTTGCATGTACAATTAATTAGGATTTATCTAAAAGCACTCTTTGTGTTCTCTGTTTCCTACAAGTTAAATTACTCATGGATGGATTAGATGTTGATTTCATTTGAAAGTGTTACAATACATATATTTGAGAAAAATAACTCTGCAGAAGTAGTAAGCGGCAAAGAGTTCTATCTCTTTTCCTTTCTGTTTTTATAATGCTACCAAAGGCCAATGTTCTAAAGTATGGCCAGTAAGAGCTGGACTTGCTGTAGTCCGAAAGAAGTAAAAGTCTGTGGCATTGTCTTCAGACTCCTTTATTTTTGCATAAACAGGATTCACAAAACCAGAATGGCTTTGCACATACTACTAAGTTTCAATCTTCTTCCAGAGTAATTTTTACTTAAACTTGCATGTTCTTGATGGTTGCAATACATTTGTCAACTTGAATTCTTGGAAATAATGGACAGAAAAAGAAACTATTAAAGACATCTTTGGGAAACTGCCTTGCTTTCATGCAAAACATTTGCATCCATGTAAGTTACAGGAGCGAATGGAGACCCACCTTGAGATGCATGGCTGCTATGCCAAGGGAACTGAATGGGACTGAAATAATTTGAATGGCCCAGAAACAAAAAAATAGGTTTGAAAAAGTGTCCAAACTGATGGCAACAAACTAAAATGCCTCAGAATCAGGAATGGCAATGTGGATTTGGTTTCTTAATTGTATGTATTTTTTTCTTCACAGAGTATGTTCCTGTTTCACAATTGGCTGCTACAGGACAGTGAAGCTCTTCTTTCACTTTAATTTTGTCATCCAGTTTCAACCAGTGCAGGATGTACCAGGTCACTTCCAGAAGAATAAGCACAATTAAAGACAAGCTTTGAAAAGCCAGCTGAGCAATCTGTGAAGAATTATAAATACAGCTGTCAAAAGCAAACAAACAAACAAACCAAGACAGTTCATTTTGCAACTAAATATATCGCCTTTCAGTCCTGGAGCTTTGAGAACAGTTTGGTCCTGAAAACTGTGTAGAGAGCAGAGAAAATGGTACTGAGATTATCCGTTGTTAGAGACAATTTTGCAAGTACGATAGAGCACACCAAGGTGGCAAAACCACAGTGTGAAAGGGAGAAGCAGACCAGCATTCCACATTTCTGGGCAGTCTTTGAAGTGACCTTTGATTTGCAACTCTTTCTTTTAAACAAATTATCTCCTATACCTCCTCTGAGCTCTCTTAGTCCACAGCTTCTCAGAGGCCTTTTGTTCTGCGAATGGCTTGTGGTGGGGGAAGTAGTGGGCTGGTTCAAAACTGTTTCCCTCTGAGATCTCCTCTCTTTTCTTCTACTCCAAATTGATTCTTTTCTCTTTCTATTTTTTTCCCCCTGTACCTTTTTTCTGTAGGGTGGGTGTATTTTTATCAAGATTTTCTTCTTTCAGAAAACCCCCCCCTACACTTCCAGAGGACTAAACAGTGAATCCCCGAGGGGCACGCTGGCTGCTGATTATGTATTTAGCAAGTATTTCTGATCTGGGTGTTTCTCTCTGTTACTGTTTTTAGCATCCTATTAGAGTTAGGCCAGATGGATTTTCTGCTAGCAGAAGTACCCACTGTCTGTCTGAAATAGTTTTTTTTTTCATGTCAGAAAGTTAGTGGGAGGAGGTTCCTTCATATAGTTTATAAGGTATCAGAAAGTACCATCCATCTCAACCTTTCATTAAACAACACATTTTTAATTGCAGTGTGCTTCACTTCAGCCTGATCCTTACTTTTATGTGTAGGTGCTTTGTTGAACAGAATGCAACCAGGCTCAATTTGTTGCTGAACTGCAGATGAAAGAACTACAGCCAGACATACACATGTGTGTCAGTGTGAGTGTGTGTATCAGTATTTAAGCTGTGACAAATGATGGACAGTACTATGTCTGACAGATATATATTTGAAGGATGATTATAGCTAGAGCAGAATTAGAAGAAATAGTTGAGAGGTTGGAACAAAATGAAAAGAAAAGGACTAAGAGGAAATTAATCTTCCTTAATGTCTAATTCATTTAAAATTCAACAAGTGAGAGTTTTGTAATGTAGTGTAAGGCACAATTTTTGAGTGGCCCAGAGACTACTGAAGCAGTCTCGTAGCAACCTGCTCTCTATCTGCTTTGTAAAGCCTGTCCTCACATCTACTGAAAAAGTGCTTTTGTAATTTAATTTTATAAGACATAAACATCCTTTGCAGTTACTTTTTTTTTTTTT